>JAULBS010069887.1:0-37497 GCA_032355785.1 Symmetromphalus regularis | reverse complement strand
CAAATATTCATTTCATGTTGATCAGAATATAAAGTATTCTTATTTATCAACACTAGCAGGTGTAATTTTACTGAATTAGTTGGTAATTAACAAAAGACAAAAATAAATTTTCCAATGTGCTGTGAACAAAATGCATTTTCGCATTCGAGATGTTGATGTCTATCAAATGTGTTGTGTATATAAATAAGCCGTACGCTGAGCTCGAAAAACATCAACATTTTATTATTGCTCGTCTTCAAAATTTAAATTATATCATTAAAGGACCCCTATTTAACCACTAAAGGAGTATAATAACCACTAAGTTACCCCCTTCTTCTTTTCTCTTTTCATTCTTTCTTTTCTCCCCGGACCCAATGCCCTTCTTTAATGACATTGGGCCCGTGGCGAGCGTGCCCGAACCAAACTGGACGTGGGCACGTTATAATAATACTTCAAGTCAAGTCAAGCTCGAAAAAAGAGTCTAAACGAAGTTTCGTTCCACCTATCGTGGTGCTAAAAAATTCATCAGTTTCATGTGTAGTTATTACTATATTACTTACATACAAAAGTTTCCAAATTTTTATCCTGCTGTTTTTTTTATTAAATTACACATCAAAAATGGGATCAATATACAGACGCGCATTACGCATTTCGTCCTCATAACGACTAACTACGTCACGCAATGTGCGATAACTATCGACAAAGCGTAGGAATACAAAATGAAAAAAATGTATTTATATAATTTCTGTCAATTTATAGTGCCAAATATTCATTTCATGTTGATCAGAATATAGTGTTCTTATTTATCAACAATAGCAGATGTAATTTTACTGAATTCACTGGTAATTAACAAAATAAATTTTCAAACCTTCAAGCTAAAAATAGCGCTATAAATAGGTCGATTAAGATAAACACCACGTGCTCAGAGGATGCCACGTGCTATGATCTTGGCATTTTCGCATTCGAGATGCTGATGTCTTATTTATTTATTTATTTAACGACCCCCCAGCACAAAAATAAACATCGGCTATTGGGGGTCACTGATGCTGATGTCTATCAAATGTGTTGTGTATATAGATTATACTGTCCTATTCACGTTTAAATTAAATTTGGGTCATTATGTTCAAGAGGGGGAGGGTAGGGACACACATCGTTAATAATATTAAATTATTTTGTCAATGCATGCCCGACGTTGCCTGGTTACGCAAAGGAGATGTCGGGGTGGGGAGCAGTAGCGAATCCAGGGGACCGGACCCACCCACCCCCTCTTATCATTTTTTAAAAACCATTTTCCGATTGGAAGGACGTGACATTTAACCTTCTCCCCCACCCCCATCCTATATACTCATCACATTTGGACCACCCAACCCTTCAGAAACCCTGCATCCGCGCTTGGAGTGGGGGAGGGATGTTAGAGTGCATAGCTTCCAAGACATACTACGATGGATCTGCCCCTAACTGGATAGGTAATATAAGATATATGTAACTTAAGATATTGTATTTAATTCCAGTATCTGTTCCAACATACAGTGCTATGCTGGTTCATTTGGAAGCAGAAAAACAGCACACAACAAATTTCACATGTGCATAGGGTTTTTATTTTTCGCCCAGTGGTCCATGACTGATATATCAAAGGTCGTGATATGTACTATCACTTTTTTTGGTTTTGTAAATGCATATAATAATAATAATAATAAATACTCTTTGCTGCTAATTGAAAATACATGTAATACCATGGGATATAAATACTATATGTTTGACATACAATAGCTTCTGGGGTGTCCATAAACAAATCAACTTCAAGATCTCTGTTATCTCTAATATTAAATGTCTTATTTTGTTGTTGGTTTTACCAAATTAATATATATTTATCAATTTTAATTTCTGTTGTCACTGTGATCGCTACAAATCACATCATTCTGAGGCCAATATTTCTTAAGGAAGTTACAAGTTATTTCAACCATGGCTTTTGAAAGACGAGTATATAACTCTATGAAAGGTTAGAGTAAAAATTATTACACGTTGATTTTAAAAGGATAGTAGGCTTTGGAAAATCTTATATTCGTTTTAAGGTCGGTTTAATATGTATATACGCAAACACTCTTACTTTTAGAATGCCCACACCCTCTTATGCGCGTACGTTTGTATTCGACACCACGTACCTTAGCCCCGCAAATGCTTTAATATGTAACGTATATTTATATTATAATAAACATACATAAACATGCTTTAATTTAGTGCCCTCAGTTAAATGATAATTAAACATAGTGGATGTAAAACATATTTTGGTTCACCATATTCAAATGTAGAAATTATTAATAACTATTAACCTTTGATTTTAAACATATTTTCACTTATTGTAATAAAAGAAGTGTTTGGCTACGTTTCCTAAAATAAAGTATATGCGCATGTTTTGAATCCCTCTCCCCGATCCATACCCCAACACTGTATCCACATATACATTTTATCACATCCAATATACATCTCAATCAGTTGAAATTATAATAAATGAACAGCCCTAAATTTCAAAAGAAGCAATATCAGGTTATTGGTTTCATGATTAATATTATTTTATTCTGATGATCCAGCATCAAAGTTGAATTTAATTTAAAAGTGCTCGATTTATAGTAATAACTACATAACTGATGATTTTTTTCAGTGCCACGGTATGTCGAACGAAACTTCATGTTTTTCAGCTCTGCGTTCGGCCTAATGCACGTGGAATAATGTTAGGGTTCTTGTTTAATTGACAACACCGTTTTAAAATGTAAGTGGGTATGCTAAATGGTGTTTTCTGTTCTTCCATCAGTATAACATTTCATGCTCATGGTTGGATTCGAATCCAGTATCTACAAGTATTGAGCCAGAAGACCTAATCGCTATTCCAAAAGGGCCAAAACCAGGTATATTTTATTATTGCCTGGTCGCTACATGATTTAGAATTACTTTTACAACTGATAAAGATTTGAATGTCTGCATGGGGGAGGTGACCTAAGTACCTTGATTACTAGTCACTGCGCCATGTGACCTCTATATACAATACCTTACTGTGATGGGAAGACATTAAGCTTTCAAATGGTGTATGATGTGTGTGTATATATATATATATATAAAAGAGTTTGGTATTCAGACTTAATATTTTCACGACTTTCCTCAATAAAGAATTTCTATTTTACTTCAAATATGGTGACCCCAACCGTGACAAAGATATTTTTGTAACCAATTGTTTTGAACATATTTGGGTATTTATTTCAAAATAAAAAGTACAGCTTGTCATAGAAAATAAACCCTTGTTTAATAATTTATTTTAGGTTTATCACTGAAGGGCAATGGGTACTCAGTATTCAGTACAATGATTTTGATCCTGACATATACTTATTATATGGTGATGAATGATATACAGTAGATAAGAGAATTTTAGCAATATTTTGACATGGCAACTAGTGACCTTGACCATAATCATCTATAATGACCTTGAATTTAACTGACCTAGGTCGTGATTGCAATCAATCAGACACTTTATTTTGTTCTTCTAGGCACTGTTTAGTAATATAGGTATGTCATTTTGAAAAATTCCAGTGTTTCATCACTGTGGTGCCATAGAAACGGACGTGGCACTCGCCCCCACTATCAATTCTATGGAAAACAAGCAGATTCTGATAGCTGAAGGTTCTGGCTAACTGAACATTTTACGAGCTATGATCACGATGCGGAAGACAAGCTTTAGGGCGCAGTTATGTTGGATTTTACATTTTGACTGCTCTCGACCAATAAGAGCCCAGATACCTCCTTGATTCGCAATTTTCAGTAGAATGTCGGATATGGCCGAAGTGATCCGCGTGGAAACTGAAGCAAAGCCTGATCATTCACAGGATACAAAGTGCCGCCTGCTCACTTGTTTTTCACGGATTACTTACACAATCGTAATTGCGTTTTCTTAGCTGCCTGAGATCTAGCTCTTTTTTGCTGCTTAGAAGAGAAACGGGCCAAACAAAAATGGACTTCACCCCTCTAAAACTTATCCCATCGGATTTAGACGATTCACGAGATCGACCCTATGCAGATAAAATCTGTGGAAATCCACAGATCCGCGGACAATTCTCACCCCCGATTTTAAAGATTGACCCAAAAAATTATATAACTGTCTCCAAAATATAGGACCCAAACAGGACCATTTGTTTTTAATTTTGCATGTGCAAAGCAGAACATGGACATTCATTTTGCAACAGTAGTACTTAACAAAGTTTCACCCTTCCATTGTTGTAGAACCATGCCTCATGTTTCAACTTTTTCCCTCACTTGTCAGTACCGTATTTAATAACAGATCCCTCAATAGTTGTACTGATTATATTACAATATTGTAATCTTGCCAATGATAACATACCTGCCATTTTCCCCTGCTACACCAACAGCTTCTACTGCAAGTCTGGTAGCTGTTTCTTCATCATACCAAAACTGACTCAATTGCTTAAAAAAATACCTAAAATTCAGCTTCATGTATTTGTAAAAAAAAAAATATTTCATTTAGTTGTTTTTAATTTTCTTTTAAACAATATTTTTCTTCCTTAAGAACACACTTTTTTTTACTGATCAACAATAAAAGCACAAGCATCACAGAGAAACCAGCTCCAGTGATGCAGAGGTTATACCACTATACACCTATCAGCCGTGAGTCTGACAGCGTAACCTCTACCATCAGATTCAAGACTGGTAGCTAATGGAATCAGGTTTTAGTCTTGTAATCTCAGTATTGGTTCTAACAATGAGTGCTCTACAAAATTTATTCAGATGCAATGACCGGAGGTCTACAACTACTAGTTTAACAAACATGGTTTGTGAGGTCATGTCTGTGTTAAAGTGTTTATAAAAGGGTAAGAGTTACCACTTTGTTTGGTGACAGCAGGTTTCCTCTCTCATACTAAAATGAATCTCTGTCCTGGACATAACAGCCAGCAGGTCCGTAGGATTTTGGGAGTGGAGGGGGTGAAGGGCACTGATAGATTCAAACTCTATCAGATTTTGGTTGCAATGGCAAACATTAATGTGTAAGAAAAAAGCTCATAAGTGGGTCATAAGTGGGGGGGTATGTGCCACCCCCCCACCTTCCTACGGGCCTAGTCAGTCAAGCTGTGTGATATAACATGCTGGAACCTTCACTGGATACAAGCATGAAAATAAGCTTAACTTAAACTACAGAAAAAATGGAATTACACATTCATGAATAACTGATGAAAATTGGCAAATTCCAATTTAAAACAGTCTTTTTGACAAACTCTATATACTAAAATATGTCAGCTTTTTACACCGATTTATTTTTAATAATTGTTTTGTTTTACCTATGTATGATTCCCAATAGCCGACGGTTACGGAACTTGAAGTAATTTTGAACCGTGGCCACATCCATGTTGGTTCGGGCACGTCCCACCCCCCACTCCAGAAAATCTGATGTTTATTTTTTGTGCTGGGGGGTCGTTAAACAACCACTTTATTTTTTCTACCCGATATATAGAAAACAAATTCCAACACAAAATCACTTGTTTTTCAAAATGTACATCAGAACTAAAAAATGGTAGTAACACTGAATGAATTATACACGGAGAACTAATTAAGAAACCCCTTATTTCATGTTTTCTGAAAGATGTGTCTACTGACTAACAAAAACACCAATAATTGAAATGTTCAATATTTTAATTGAATTAATAACAGTTTTGACAGTAATGTACTGCATTTGAGGCAAAATTGGAGCCATAGTAACAATGGATCTGGTATAACTTAAAAAAATATTCATTGTAATCTCATAAAAAGACAGGAGTAAGTGAAATACAAGGTCACTTAATTAAGTACTATGCTAAAATGGAATTTATGCAGAACAATGGTGTCACCATTTTTCCTTAGCCTGCTATAAGCTGAGATTTAAATCCACTGGGTTTGAGACATAATTGGATACTGTGTGCAAGCAATGGATTCACCTGTACAGAATTGGTAGCCTAAAGCTAGGTTCATACTTCTCTGCCGACACTGGTCGGTGGGTACTATCTATACTCCGTCGTGTGTTCATACTCGGTCCACTTTCCTCAACCTCGCCCGTCTAAAGACGAGTGCATTGCGAGATTTTCAGGCAAGTTTTTTTTACGGCTGGTAATTAATACTTTGCGCATTGTAGTTACCCCCACTCCAAATGGATTTATCATTAGAAAAAGCTGCTATTTTATGTGTGCATAGGTGTCGTAAGGTATATAAATAATAAACAGATGATGGTCAGTGAGACCAATAAATATGTGTTGAAATGAAAGTGGGGAATTTCACTTGCTTGTTGATCATTATGAGATACTTGAATGACACCGATGTCACCGTCGGCCCCTCTTGGTATTTTCATGCAGTGTTTCATTTGGTGAACATGCTGACCTGCATAACGTATAATTATAAAACATTTACAAACAATCGATTGATATGGTGTATTACCTATAAAAATCATTATTTTGTCGTTTTTTAAATGTTTTAAAATTAAAATAGTTCCAAAAAAAAACATTTATATTTACTAATTGAGGTTATTTAAAGTGTGTGTGTGTGTACTTGTGTATTGGTGTTTATTTCACATTTTGTTGTATGTATATTACATACAAACAAACACACACACAAAGTAAAGTTTGTTTTATTTAACGATGCCTCTAGATTTTTATCTTATCAGCAGCTATTGGACATCAATCATATGGTCATTCTGACATGTATTTAGAGGAAACCCACTGCCGCCACATTGGCTACTCTTTACGATAAGCAGCAAGGGGTCTTTTATATGCACCATCCCATAGACAGGACTGCACATACTATGGCCTTTAATAAACCAGTTGTGGACCACTGGTTGGAACGGAAAATAGCCCAACCTGCATATGGGTCCACTGAGAAGGATCGATCCGACGACCGACCGGTTTACAGGCAGACACGCTACTGTTTGAGCTAGATCCCGCTCCCTTGTTAGGTCCGAGCCTCAGTGGTCCATTAGTATACTCAAGATGAAGATAGTGGTTAAAAACCCGTTGGGGGCTGGCTCACACATCACCACGTATTAAAATTACTAAATGTTTGACAGCCAATAGCTAATAATTAATAAATCAATGTGCTCTAGTGGTGTCGTTAAACATTCAAAAATACAATAAAAAAAATACAACAACTGCTGTTAGGTGTGTGATGTACATATCGCTTTAATTTAAAGGAAAAATTGGTCTACAAAGTACAATAACTTAAAGATTTGTCCCCACCTCCTTACATATTTTATCTGTTTCACCACTAACGGATTTATCAATCTTTGATTATTGGAGCGTAGTCATTTGTTAGCAGCAAGGAATCAGTTATGTGTAGGCCTCCCTCACCCCACCCCCACTAGGACAGCGTCTACCAGTCGTGAGGCATTGTTGGGATGGAAAAAAACCCCACCATGAGTCTACTCAGAGTGTTTGATCCTATGACCAGATCACCTCAGATGAACACTACAGACTGAGCTAGGCCGCGTCCCAAGAAATATATTGCGAGAAAGGAAGGAATGTATGTTTAACGACGTCATAATAATTATGACGTAATGATGACAACACTGTAAAGAAAGGATGGTTTAATTTTAATGGGATCTCAGCACATTGGTTAATCTGATCAGCGTCTATTAAATGTCTAACTGACGTTATTTGCGACACATGGTCTTCAAATAAAACCCGCTAACACTACATAGGCAACTCTTTACGATAAATAAAATAAAATTACATTTTAAAACATAAAATAATAAGAAATAATAATAATAAAATGTATATATAATTAAAAACAAAATTAACAATTAAATTAAATTAAAATAAATAAATAAGTAAATAAATAAGTAAACAATTAAATTAAATTATATAAATAAATAAATAACACTCTGGGAATACTGGGTACGTGCCAACTTCGCCCCCATCCGAATTATAACATTCTCCACCCCCTGTGATGTCGTTTACAGCATGCTATTTAAAACTCACACACGATATAGACCATTAACACATAAACACATTTATAACATCATCCTTTGTAGCAATCACGTGACTAAAATGCTGTGTCATGTAAGTAGGAGTCAGCGTTCCGTTCAGAACTGACAAGCCTTCATGGGCGCTAGGTAAAGATTTTACTGATTCCTAACGTTCTCATTGGGATTAACATGAAGCGTAGAAACTAGTCTAGCGAGCGTACGCTGGATATTTGTTTCTGAACGTAAGGAATATATATAATACAAGGTTTATAATTCACTGGTGAACTCATAACAAAGGCTGAACGACTGGAACTCCATTCCATCCATATAGCTCCATCCATCCATATAGCTCCATCCATCCATATAGCTCCATCCACCGGAAAACCCAATATATCGTGATCCTTTGTGATGGGCATGTAGATAAAACATCACAGCCAACAAATATAGTTAAATAAACAGTCGAGGGTATTCATCAGTGACGCTTCCACTTGATCCATTTCTTATTGCAACCAGTGGTCCACGACTGGTGTACAAAAAGCAGTAATGGCTCTACTACGTCATCCCCCCCCCCACCTCTGACGCACACACACTTACACACATATCAAAAAAAGGGAAATAATTATAATAACAACAATAACAATGATAATAATAATAATAATAAATTTAAAAAAATTAAAATAAAACTTTAAGAAAAGTGAGAAAGAAGTATAATACTTATAATAATGTTATAACATGGCCGCAGAAACAATTTGTCCCGGAGTCATTAAAAAAGTTTTTCCTGTATCTACGTTTCAAAATGTTCCTGGGAGAACATGACCCTGGACTCCCTGGCCATCAACATCGCTAGTCCCCCACCCCAATGTTACAATCGTTTCGGCGCCCTGTATCATACTTCTATTATTATTATTATAACACTTGGAGCTGGATGTAGCTCAAATGGTAGCGTGTCTGCCTGTGAACCGGCCGGTCGTCGGATCGATCCTTCTCAGTTGACCCAGTTGGGGCTATTTTCCTTTCCACCCAGTGATCCACAACTTGTTCATCGAATGCCGTGGTATGTGCTGTCCTGTATTTGTTGGTTGTGATATTGACGGTGCATATAAAAGACCCCTTGCTGTATTACGGAAAAGAGTAGCCTATGTGGCGGCAGCCTTTTCCTCTAATTACTTATGTCAGTATGACCATATGATTGACGTCCAATAGCCGATGATAAGATAAAAATCAATGTGCTCTAATAAAGTAAAGTTTGTTTTATTTAACGACGACTCTAATACTTATGTATTTAGAGGAAACTCGCTGCCGCCACATTGGCAACTTTTCCTATAAGCAGCAAGGGGCAGTTTATATGCATCGTCCCACAGACAGGACAGCACATACCACGGCCTTTGATGAACCAGTTGTAGATCACTGGTTGGAACGGAAAATTGCAGATGGGTCCATTGAGAAGGTTCGATCCGACGACTGACTGGTTCACAGGCAGACACGCTACCGTTTGAGCTACATCCCGTTCCAATGTGCTCTAGAGGCGTCGTTAAAACAAACTTCACTTTTACTGTTATAATACTTTTATTATTAAAAAAGTGTATTGCAACTTGTGTCAGTTTCGACATATATATCCAAAGAAAAGAGCACACGTAATTTAATACGAAACTCACCAAGTATGGCTGCCAATGGCTCTGACGTTTGTTTACATAAATTAGCGGAAACTGAAAAGACTGCATCATGTTTTACAAAGTGTATAAACAAGCTTCGTGTGTCCTCGTGTTTCGAGTGAACACAATACATTTTTATCTACATAGTCGTGCTCAAAAGACATTTAAACACCCGTTTCGACCTGCTGCTTCTGATTAAATTAGTCTATTTTACATATAAATGGTGGAAATTAACCAATGAAAATGGAGAAGGAAGTGACGTAAAAAAAGATCAAATGAATACGGGTTAGATTGGAGAATGATATACATTTGCTTGCAATGTTATACCTCAGTCTACCCAATTTGCCAATTGCCCACTTACTCGCTCTGTGCTAGTATTAATAACATCAACAAATCCATTATAACATGTTAAGCGATTTCAAAAATGTTATCACTAAGATTACTCGGCAGCGGAGTGGTTTGATGAACGGAGGGTCACGAACAGTTGTTTCATAAAAGAGACATGATATTAGTGGTTATTATTATTATTATTATATTGTATTATTATTATTATTATTATTGTTGTTGTTGTTGTTGTTGTTGTTGTCTTATTATTATTATTATTATTAGTCATTATGTCCTCAACTTTAATAGATGATAAACAAGAAAGGTTTTCATTAATTTTGATGCGATGTGTATTGGTTAGTCAGCTAGTTCCAAGCAATGATCTATAACTGGTGTTATTTATTTATTTAAAGATACCACTAAAGCACATTCATGTCTTGCTTATCAGCCAGTGGATGTCAAACCTTTGGTAATTGTGACACATATATTTATCCTACCACTGAACCAATGAGGCAACAATAACTTGTGTAACAAAGGCTGTGGTATATACTGCCTGTCTTTGTCTATTCACTGAACCAATGTGGCAACAATAACTTGTGTAACAAAGGCTGTGGTACATACTGCCTGTCTTTAGGAATTCACATATAAGAGACCCCTTGCAGCTAATCAGAAAGAGTAGCCTATGTGGCGGCAGTGAATTTCTTCTGGTGACCATAAGTCGCAAATACAATGAGTTTGACATTTGTTCTTATGTAATCCATGGCGTTTCCAGCAATTGCGAATGGGGGGAGAGGGGGGCGCAGCTTTGGAGGGCGAAGCGTTGGCCTGTATTTGCGCTTAGGGTTTTACAAGAAAAAATTTCATTGCCCGATAATTAGGGGGGTGGGTGCGGCGTGATCCGGGTGCGCCCTCCCCCATGGAACAGCGCCTTGTAATACCTATATAAATACACACACATTTTTCAATGCTACACAATCATATGCGTATTTCAGAAATTAGGTTATGTCCACAAAAATGTCCGCCAAATATTTGCGAAAGAGTTTTCAGACTGCCAACAAGTTATATCATACATGGGCATATGCGAACTATCTTCTATTTATATACAGCATAGAAAAAATAGTCAGATTGGGTAACATGAATTTTGTTCTACCTGAAGTTCACAATAGTATTTTGAAGAATGACAATTAAACCATCCAGCATATATTGCCACGCTCTAATGAAGTTAGAGATAACGTGTGTATAATGAGAGCACTAGGCGTCCCTTCACTAAGACGTCATTAAGTCAACAGGATATACCCATCCTATTTAAAACCTGAAAGTGTGAACTTGAGAACTACAGACAGTTCAGGGCTTGCCGACTGAACAGGACCTAACTCAGGCCAACTTTTGTGAACTCAGTTCTGTTTACGGATCCGTTGCCGTGCGTTTTCGCTGAAATGACCTAAAGTTCAATACCTATTGGTCCATTGTTATTTAAATTCAAACGCCCCCAAATAACCAAATGTAGCAAGATAGAATAAAAATGAAAAACCTAACCTACTCGTTGATAATTATGTCTGCCTGTCTGTCAGTCGCTCTCTATTTAAATATGTACAAAAACACTTATTTAAGAAAACAAAATCAAGCATGTCATAAAAGAAAATGAATGTTTAACGACGTCATAGTGATTGTGACGTAATAATTCTATAAGCGTTTTCCCACAGACCTTTGTTACAGTTGGTGTGAACCACTGGCTGGAGCGACAAAACGTACATTTCTCATGAAACAATATTTACTTTTTTATAAATTAGTGCTAAAACAATCCATTCATTTCTGGTCTAAATATAACTATATGTTTATGATATATTTGGACATTTTAAAGCAACAATAAAGAAAACTCGTTAATACAGTAGGTATAAAGACTTTATAGTCTGACATTAATTATCACAAGTCTTATTACACATACATAAATGCACATGGAATCTTAATTTATATTGAAAGTCAGAGAATTAAGTCGGGCTGTCAGCTTTATTTAATCCACAATGATCATTATTCCACGCATAAATTATCATATGTTAAGAACTAACTTAATGAAATACGTCGGGAGAACATATACGGTGTTGTATTTATAGCTAGATTAATGGGTGGTGTTTATATAGACAAGGAAAGGAACGCTCATTTAATAGGTCTAACAAAATAAATTGTGGGTTTTCGGGAAGAGACGTTATATTAAAAAACGCGTGAATGGTAATCGGTCTTTTCAATATTTCAGTTTCTAAAATTAGATCGAAACATTTCCATTGTAGTTAAAACAAAAAAGTATTTAACCATCCACTTTATAAAAACACAAAAAATGTAAAGATTATTTTGATAAAACTCAACGTTTCGTCTATATACTCCAGATTTTTCAATATAGTTAAAGCACATCATACACACAATTAAAAATATAATAATAATTTAAAAACATCATACACAAATTTTAAAAAATAATAAAAATTTAAAAATTGAAGAAAACGTATTTCATGCCACGGATTCTAACGTTTAGTACCTATCTAGTAGTATATGTTTTATAATTTACTTATTTATTTTTATTATTTAAAAAAATATATATATATTATTTATTTATTTTTATTATTTATTTATTTTGGAGGTAGGCGGGTTCTTTTGTTTAACGATATCACCAGAGCACATTGATTTATTAATCATCGGCTATTTGGTTACTCAAGTGCAAGCCAGTCTCAAACGGGTTTTGAACCACCGTCATCAGCTCCGTGGTTTGATAGATGATGAAAATAAACTTGTTCATGGTTAATTTTCACGTCCTTCCACTCGGAAAATATATATATATTTTTTTTAAAAGAGAGAGAGAGATAGAGAGAGAGAGAAGGGGATCCAGACCCCTTGGCCCTCTTGTGGATCCACTACTTCACGTCACTGGACGTCACGGGCGACTCGAATGAGCTAATGATAACACTGGGCTGGATAGCAGTACACACTATGCACACTTGTATTTAAGTGGGAATGTCAGGACACGGTGCGGGCTTGCTGTACTTCGAGTAGATGACTAATTTGACATTGTAGTCGGTGGATTCACGTGACGGGACTTTAACACTAACACATAGCTTTAAGTGTGCACATAGCTTTAAGTGTGAACTATCATTGTTAACAGTAGCTATTTTACTAGTTATGTTCATCATACATGTGTATGTATGTACGTATGTGTGTGTTTCCATGTATGTGTGTGTATGCACGTATATGCGATCGTGCGTCCGTGCGTCCGTGCGTTCGTGTGTGTGCCTAAATGAATTAATGCAATGGCTCAGTAATGATATATACATCTATGTATATAGATATAGATATATATAGATAGATATATATATAGACACACACACTAATTATTATATGTACATTTATCTATATGTGTCAGTGTGCGTAAGGGCGTATACATACTTACGTGCTTGTGTGTGTATGTGCATTATGTACACATATGTATGTATACTACCAGAGATAACACACTGAATATTGTTATTGTGTCCCGTTTCTTTTTCGTTGTGTATAATCTCATAATCGCAAATATATTTTCACTTGTCGGGGGCTTTCACCATTTCTAAAGACATGCCATAAAACACCGCTTCATTGAACCCTTACGTGCTTGAGAAGACAAGCATTAAGCCCTTTGTGATCTTAGAACAGGACTGCAATACAAATATATTTTCTATTTGCTAACACACAAATGCCAACGCAAGTAAATTGAATAGACTGTCATTGTTGAAGTTTTGTGCAAGTGTAATATGCAATTTTCTCTGTAATATCTTCCTTTATGAGTAGAAAAAAGGGTACAAAGTTTGGAATGCTTGTTTGACAGTAATTGTTAAAGTGACGTTTTGCTTGTCCAGTTTGTTTGTCAGTGTAAGACATTGCTGGGAAATAGACCTTTTTTTCTATGGTTTAAATTACACTTTATTTTCTGTTGAAAATTTCGTACGGTTGTGGTTGTCATGTTTGCAATATCAAAATAGATTGATTTCTTTTGTGGTATAATCATGCCAGAGTGTAACATTTTTTATAATTGTTTTTATTTTTTTATTTTTTTTAATTATTAAATTTTATTTATTTATTTAGTATTGATTATTATTTATTAATTATTATTTATTTAGTGTGTGTGTTTGTGCAATAGATTCTGATTTCTCTGTGTGTGTGTGTGTTTGTGTGTGTGAATGCATGCATGCATGCATTTATGGACGTACGTAAATACGTACATACGTTCGTATGTATGTATGTATGTATGTATGTATGTATGTATGTATGTATGTATGTATGTATGTATGTATGTATGTATGTATGTACTAATGCATGTATGTATATTGTATGTGTATGCGTGTATTTGAGTCTGTACGTCTTTCTCTCTCTCTCTCTCTCTCTCCCTCTATGTGTGTGCGTGTGTGCGCGCGTGCGTGTGTGTGTGTATGTGCGTGCGTGTGTATCAATGATTTGTTAACTAATTTATGTATTTTTATATTTAAAAAAAATATTTAATCCTAATCTAACCTGCTTTACAGACAATGTTTACATACTAATATTTAAACCACTGGTAATTCATTCAGCTCATCCACTTTTGTAGGTGTGTCTATCTGTCTGCTTGTCACTGTGTCGTGTTTTATGTTTTCCTTTTATGTCTGCATGTTGGTGCACAAAATCCGTTTCGCTTTGCGCAATGTCAAAATATTTCCTTCGTCATAACAAGTCTTAAAGACAGTTTTAGTATGAGCGTGAACTGTGAAGTGTGAAATCGGCTTTAATCTTTAACTTTAAGTGCCACAAGGCGTTACTTCACGGAAATAACGATGTTTCAACTATGGTAATGCGGGAAACAATAGATTTACGTCAATAGACCTACGCCATCAAGACAACACTATATGGAACGTCGCAAAAGAGACTAATGCCCGAAATACACTAAGTAATAATATTTAGTTGCACTGTTATTATGACCTGCACACCTGCAACCCTCTGATTCTTTAAACTTAAATAATAATAAATTAAATATTTTCTTAATCGTAAATTTTAGGGGGAAGGGAGGGCGAGCCACTGTGCCACCCCCTAAGGCCCAGTTTCTCGTTGACGGTTGAACTGTCGACGAGAAATTGAGACTAAGGCCCAGTTTCTCGTTGGATCAGCCATGATCTACAGTTCAACCCATTCCTTTAACGCGTGTGGACACAGTTTGAACTAAGAATCGAGGTTGAACAGTCGACGAGAAATCGGTCCTAAATCCGCCGCTGTATTATTATTATTATTATTAATGACATGCTCAGAGCACATTAATTTATTACCCGTCAGTTACTGGATGTCAAATAATTTATCATTTGGATATTTTGACAAGTATTCAAGTGTCAGCCAGCATATGACGCGATTTTAACCAAGGTCTTCAGTTCAGGTTTTGTTTGCTTGTTTTTGTTTAACGACACCACCAGTAAAGTTTGTTTTCTTTAACGACGCCTCTAGAGCGCATTGATTTTTATCTTATCGTCGGCTATTGGACGTCAATCATATGGTCATTCTGACATATGTATTTAGAGAAAACCCGCTGTCGCCACTTTGGCTACTCTTTCCTATAAGCAGCAAGGGGTATTTTATATGCACTGTTTCACAGACAGGACAGCACATACCACGGCCTTTGTGGACCACTGTTTGAAACGGAAAATAGCCCAAACTGCAGAGTGGTCCACTGAGAAGGATCGATCCGACGACCAACCGCTTTACAGACGGACACGCTACCGTTTGAGCTACATCACGCTCTAAAGACACCATTAGAGCAAATTGATGGATTAATTATCGGCTGCTGTATGTCAACCATTTTGAAATTCTCACTCGTAGGTAAGTGTGAGCTAGGCTCTGGTGAGATTTGAACCAATGCTCTCAGCTTGAGACTCCGATGTTCTACCACTGGACCACTGAAGCTACCAACATGCCTACCAAGGGAAATAACTGTGGTGAAAATGACGACATACGAATAACCGCCATACCACCTTTAATTCCCACTAACGGTCGCTTTAACATATTTATATATATATATACAGTTTCTTTTGTAAAACAATTTTTGAACAGTAGCCTATATATCAAGAACGTATCTGTCCCCCCGCCCCCTCCAGCCTCCCTCATCCCTTCGACTATGGCCGCTATTAATGCATGCCTCAACAAAAAGATTGTTCTCTAGGTGAATTTGAATTTTAAATTACTCAACTGTCATACTAGTACGATACTGATAAGGTTATCACCATGACCCTTGACCCGAACTTTGACACGAACTCGAGAAGTGCTTATATGAACGAGTATGAAATTTGCATGAATAAATAGTAGATGTTATCAAAGTAATCGTAGTGGTTGGTCGAGAGCAGTTCAGTGTTCAAAAACGTTTTAAGAAGTGTACTATCAACCGGGAAGCTAAGAATATCCAGATAATAATAATAATAATTATTATTATTATGATAATAATAATAATAATAGTTATTGTAAATCAGCTCTTTACATTAATGGATTATTATTATTATTATTTTATATTTGTTGTTTAACCACCGTTTAAGGGACAGTCTAAAAATTCTGATACATTGCATTAGAAGGAATGGGGTTAAAGCCAATTTTATCTGGTTATCGGTAACGAACAGTCGATTTTCCAATTTTCAAATATTCGTCTTATATGTTTTAATAAAATGGACGTTAGTATTTGCAAAAGGTTTATGTAGGATATGTGAAATAGCCTTGATCAATTTTACAGTCTACTAGCTTTTACAATCAACAGTTCTAATGACATAATACTGTTGTTTCACATGGAGAGGGGAGGGTGTGGTGGGTGGGTATCCTATAGAAAGAACAAACACATATATAATACTATTTACAAAATGGTTCTATGCCATTTCAAAATGGAGTGCCTCAAAATAACGCTAGCATCAGTATATCAGTGAGGAACGAGATGTAGCTCAAATGGTAGTGTCCGCCTGTGAACCGATCGGTCGTGGGATCGATCCTTCTCTGTGGACCCATTTGCAGTTTGGGCTAATTTCCGTTCCAACCAGTGGTCCACAACTGGTTCATCAAAGGCCATGGTATGTGCTGTACTGTCAGTAGGACGGTGCATATAAAAGACCCCTTGCTGCTTATCAGGAAAGAGTAGCCTATGTGGCAGCAGCGGTTTTCCTCTAAATACATATGTCATAATGACCATGTGATTGATGTCCAATAACCGATGATAAAATATAAATCAATGTGTTCTAGAGGCGTCGTTAAATAAAACAAACTACTTTTACCATAAGAAATTTTAAGAGAGTTAAAATGGAATTCAGCATTGAGATTCAATATTTGCAAACCAGTGTTGTTATTTAATTGTTTTAATTATTCATTCATTCATTCATTTAGTATTGTTATTGCTATTATTATTATTATTAATAATATTATTTTTTAAAATTTGTTTTTTTACAACAAAAGACAATAATAGACAACATTGACAGCTCATTATTAATCATTGGCTGTTGGATGTTAAACATTTGGTAATTTTTACACATACATGTAGTTATTAGAGGAAACCCACAACATTTTTACATTCGCAGCAAGGGATCTTTTATATGGACCAGTGATGTCAGTTACATAATGTCAGTGTAACTTAATACCAGTTATTTTATGTGCTTACACATACTATTAATTTTTATAATTATTATAATTATATATCTTGCTTGCTTATTTCTTCATACAAATTTTATCCTTTTGCTATATGTATTTAAATTCTCTTGATAAGCACTTTTTTTATTCAACATTGCAAAACATATCACTACTGTCATTGCGTATCACAGTTATGTAGGAGCCGAGTTTGTATCCGATCCAAATCCCCCCACCCCCACTCTCAAAGTCATTCCTTTGGGCCTGTATTATTACATGTATATGCATTTTATGTTAACTTTTCACATGTAATGGCGATAACAAAAACTGGGTGGTGTGTTTTTAATGTAGTTCAGTATATGGGACGTTATTCAGCTCATTTAATTATTTCCAGGCAGACATGAATGTGCATGCATATGCATTTTCTACTAACTTTACACATGTAATGGCGATAACAAAAACTGGGTGGTGTGTTTTTAATGTAGTTCAGTATATGGGATGTTATTCGGCTCATTTAATTATTTCCAGGCAGACATGAATGTGCATGTAAGTTCCATCTGATGATACATATCCTAATTAGGGCAGAGAAAGAAAATTACTTGATTTGATTGCTAGATTTATATAGCTGTAACATGCAACTGGAGTTTTTTAAAATAATTTTTGTAATTTGGAAAACAAAATTCTTTCAACGAGGCCCGTGAGTTTCAGTGGTCCAGTGCCGACCTGTACAAATTCAAAATCTGCATATCCGGAAAATAGGTTAAGCCCAAAAAAATTGCATAACCTATTTCAATTTGCATAACCAGTTAAAACAATTAAGGAAAAACAACTTTAAAATTAGTTTTAATAAATAAAATCGTTGTCACTTTGAAGTAAAAAGGAACCATAATAAATATACATTAATTTTTTTACAGTATATGCATCAAAGTTATACCCAGTCATTTTTTTTCTTAATACATGTAATGCTCAAAATATTAATTTCTTGAATGAAAACCTGAAAACTGAATTTGGAAAAACATCACACATGTGATATTTGAATATTTGACCGTTCTCTGTAATCAGCTGAAGATTTCCGTCTAACTTTTATTAATGGAAGCATCACAATTTTTGAATGGCTGCATTTTGGCTGCAGAGGTTTGGTGATGCCCTGGGCCAACTCCTTGATTGTATGCACTCAAGTGTCAACTTTAGGCCCTAATTTTAATTTCACTCTTTGATAGGATGCCCAGCACCATTATCTCCTCTGTACCCTTTTCTCAGACCTGCCTACCTTTCCGGTTTCTCTGTAATATTTCCGAACAGACACCCAAAACTACGGCATACCGGCGATACAGTCAAACTTTCTGCTTGCTGGCCAAGTCGCCTAGATTTTTATTACTATTATTTATCACTAAAGTTATCAGAGTTCGGTTCCACCGAGAGCATTTGCATAACTTTAGCATTGGACATGGTGGGCGCTATGTCAGCAAGAGGCACATGATGTCCAAATGGCTGTATTACAGCACATGCAACATTATTAAATGTACAATACATTAATAAATGTGTTGTTGATAGAATTAGAAAATATTAAAGCAAATGATCATTTAACATCTTGAAAATAAAATTCAGTTTTCACCTTTGACACATTCCTGACAGAACCCTTAGATTTCTTGAGAAATCATGTTTATGGGCCCTAGATTCCTGAAAGGGTTTTCTAGGGTCTGTTTTTTGCATGCCACTGACTCAATGTGATCTAATGGTGTCATAAAAAAACTAACATTTCTACCAAAACCTCATGTTAATTTTTCAAAATAACAAGCAGTATTATCCCTACCTGTTTCTGCACTGGCAACCATTCATCAAATACAATATGTTTACATTCTACATGATCACTGCAGATGGCTATTTCTATACTGACACAAATTATTGATACACTGTGTATCTGTATGCTGTATAATTAATACTTCTGCACTGAAACTTGATCAATTTGAATGTTTCATACTTATATCAATGTGACGTTAATGCCAAAATCAATATTTGTCTATTTGTGTAAATTATTAAGAGGAAACTGTTGAACCTGGCTCTGTGGAAACAGTATGTTGCCATGGCGATTTAATAAGTAGCAGTTGATTGGACGACATTGTATGTTTTTGCTCATTTTCTTAGTTAACAATATCATTTGTCCCTCATCATGACCGTGAGACAAAGAGATGTTTATAAACGTTTGGTGAGTTTTAAAAAATATATATATAATTTCTTTATATTTCATTCTTATTTTTTATTAGATTTATACAATTTTTACCATAACCATCGCATTTAAAAAGAAAAAAATATCTGTAAATTTCTGATAACAGAATAAACAAAAAAAGATGACTGGTACCTAGCTTGTACTATAAATCATCAAATTAATGTATAATAAGGAATCAAAATTAAGATAAGTTGGCTGCCCTTGGAGGTTATTCTTCTCATCATAAACTAACATTTTTTAAAATCCATTGCGCTATTTGTTATTCCTACCAGTTGTCCACAACTGGTATACCAAAATCTGTTGTATCTGCTATCCTCTCTGTGCAAAGATGCAGGGTTATCCAGCTTTTGCACAGTGCTAGAAATATTTGTCTGACCCGAGGGTTAGATAAATCTGTCCAACCCGTAGGCTAGACTATTTCTACATATGCCTTTCTGGCGAACTAATAACGGAACTACTTATTAGGAGACATAGCTCTGGGTTTTTTTTGGCTTTAAATATATTCAAAGATTGAAATAAATTTTTTAATTAAAAATGTAATTTAATAATAACATATATATATATATTTTAATTAATATTGAACAAATATATATATTTAAAAAAAAATGAAATGCCTATACTAAATATGACGTCATAATTTGTAAAAGAACAAATGACGTCACTAAAACAAGGAAAAATACAACGTAACGTCATGTTACAGGAAATATATATATTTTTTTAGTTTTAAAAGTTTTGCTTTTACAATTAAGTGGTCAAGAAAAAGAATCAATCACCATTTGTGAGGTATAGACAAGACAATTTTAACCTGCGGGAAAAACTTTTTATAAGGGCCTTGGTAAACCTTGGCCCTCACAAGAAAATGTTCTCCTTTGGGTTGGAATTGCCTCACAATGGTGATAGATTCTATTAATAATACCCTTTGCTTCTAATCAAAAAGAATTCTGTGTGCCAGTAGTAGGTTTATTCTGTAAACCATGTGTCATAAATAACATTCATTTGATTAATAGTTGCTGATTAACCAATGTACTGAGGTGTCATTAAACACAATGCTTTCTTTTGTAAAGAGAAACCTAGATAAATGGCAATGCAAAGGAAAGTAGAACAAAAGCAGGGACTCACTAACCTTAATTTTAATGACTTTTATAAAAATAAACAACAAATGCAGGCAAGGATATTTTCCCAGTGTTATATGATATACTTCTTGTGCAGAATGCTATATCAGTTTTCTGGATAGTCATATTTGAAGTAAGGGCTGTTCCAGTTAAATTTATACTGGGCAGTGGGGTCAGAATGCCTTTAATTATTTAGTGTACCACCTAAATAAAAAATTAAATTTTCACCCCCACCTATTTTTTTAATAAAATATGTTCATGACCCCCTATCAAGGTTAATATACACATGGAGTTGATACCAAAATGAACCCCCACCACATAATTTAATTATTGCTGGTGGTCACAGACCCAGTACCAAGGTAATTATTATTTATAATTTCTTTCACCAACCCACCACCCACATAAATTGACCGTGTTTTTACCAAGAACCAACGTTAAAAAATACAGGTGCATTCTGGCACCCCACCCGATGTAATTTCAACTGGAAACTAAGGTGGTTTCCTTATAACAGCTACCACCAATGGAGCAGGATGTGCTCACCTTTTGCAAACACCTGCTATCATTAATTTTCAGTGTGTCTACAGACTTGAAATGAAAATAAATGAGCTAAAGCTAGGGGTGAATTAAAGATGAGGTTGTCAACCCCCTTTCATCTGTAGAAAGTTTAAAAAAAAAACAAGTGGCCTGAGATGCCTTCTAACAGCATCTTGAGTCAAGATTTGTCTTGACATGAATTGGAAAATAGACACTTCACCCTTACAAACCAGTGTTTTATTGCAGAAGGAGCTCAATTTGAAAGTATAAAAGTCACTTGAATACAATTATACACTCAATTGTGATGAAATAAGCCAATAAAAATGCAGACAATCTCCTTTTTTCCAAAAAAGGAAATTTGTCCAAAATATAAAGGAGGAAATAAAGGAGATCTAACAGAATGATGAAATAAAAGAGATTCTTTGAAATAAAGGAAATATGGACACACTGCTTTTTCTTTCAGTGATTCATCAGTACAATTGCTCTTATTTCTTGGTCTCAGCACTGTACAGAGATATGATTTTGTTCACAGTAATGGTAATGCTTTTTAGATTTGAGGTTCACTGGTTGGTGACAATCATTTACATCATTTGTTTTTTACTTTTTAGCAAAAGTTGAAGGAGGAGCGAGAGGCAAAGAGATTGCAACTTGATGATCGTCATTTCTACCTCCTTGAGACTGTGGCAGATTGCCTGGGATTAGACAGGTCAGAGGTCGAAGATGCCATCTTGGAAGGCAATCAGGTAAGCTGATCACTTAATATTTTGTTCCAGCTAACAAATAATTCTTCTTTCATTTGTATCTTTTTTATATTTTATAATTTATGTATTGAAAATGTTACATTTTCATTGTTATCAAGAAAGTATTGCCAATACAATGTATTTCTGGTCTCAAAAATTTGATAATCCCCCAAACCAAAAAGAAATCAGTTTGGATACTTTTCCAGTCATCTTGATGTAAAATAGCATATAATTTTCAATAAATTATTACTTAAAAAATGGTCACATGTCATGCATGTATAGAATATTAATTTATACCATATTTTTTACCATGTATTCCCTATTTAATGCAATACATTTTGCAAATTTGGATGATAGTTTGAAATCATTTTTTACTGTTAAATATTTTGTACGATACAGATTACTAGTGTGTGCATTCATTACATACTTTGGATACTATGGCACGATCATGGATTTATGCTGGGGTAAGTAATTTTATTTTGCCAAATAGCCGAGGGCATTAAATAGGGAGGGGCCATTAAATAGGGAATATACGGTATTAAATATTTCTAATAATTGGAGAAACAAAATAATGACTGAGTCACATGCTTTAGTTTGTCTACAATTTTATTTGTGTTTAGATTGAAATTATGGATGCATTCCTGGGAGTGAATGGAATCAATAGACTGATGTTCTATTATCAGGAACCAGAGACAGAAAAAGAAACAGGTAATTATTTAACAAACCTTAGTGTAAATCAAAAGTGTTAATGTAAAAAAAAAAATTAAAAAAAATGAAATTGTCCATGGGGAAATACTCAGATAAGAATTAACTGGGGGGCTGGAATTGGAATGGGTTGGAATGCCATAGAATCATTAATAATAACTAATATAAAATTTTTATTAAATATTAATGATAATAATTTAATTTTAACTGCATATTAAATCAGGCAAGTGTGCAGAAAATATTAGGTGGGTTGGGGGAGGGGACAATGTATAAAATAACATCTTCAGTCAAGAACCTGGATATAATAAACTAAAAAAAAAAAAAAAAAAAAATTTGACAAAAAGAGGGCTTTAAACCCAAAACTTTTCTGCACACATGTCTGTAAATATTAATAATTTTCAATTATATATAATAATACTAATATTGGTGTTTTGAAATGGAATAACTCATGACCAAGGATTTCAGTTTTTACGTATGCTAATTCCATATGCTTATGTATTCTTGTTCAATGTTATTCATGTTAGAAGTAATTATACTATTTTCTAATCCACACAATCCAGTGATCGTATGAAAGGAATCATATGAGGAGGTAATATGTGAAAATAATACTCGTCAGAAAAAAGAAACTTGACTTTGATTTTCAAAGTTTAATATCAAAACTGGTAGACATGATACAAGCAACCAAAGATCAAGACATCATGGAAAGGTGATAACTCTGTTTGAATCACTGGTGACAGGGCCTTTTATGCCCCACTAATGGAGAGTTGGGACATGTTTTCTAGCATTCTTATTCTTTATCATTTGCTCACTTACTTCATTGTCTTAACGATGTCTTTGATTCTGTAAAAATAATCCAATAGCATTATTTTTACCATTGTCAAGTTTCTTTTTTTAAAGAGTATATGATCACGTATCACTCATGAATTATGAATCACAGATCACTGACTTTGTTATCACATGAATAAAATCAGTACATTTTGTCACAGCTGTAATCAGTCATTGGATGAAACAAATAATCATTTTTAATAGCAGCAAAGGTCTTTTTGATTTTTATATTCACTTTCACATAGACACGATAATAATATCACATATCAGTAAAAAAAGAATTAGTTCATACCTAAAGTTTTGAATTTTAACAATTTAAAAAATACATTGTACCAAAATGTATTGGATCTGCTTGTCGAAAAGGTAATTTTATTGAAGCATGTTATCATTTAGTTTTATGCATATATTGTTACATATTGCTGTTTAGATTAATATCACAGAAAAGTCATTAAATAATTTAAAAAAAAAATCTATGTATCTTGGCTTTTAATAATAAATAAAATTTAATATATTAAAGCCTTATAATTTATGAGTTATGAAAACTTTGGAAAAGGGAGGGGGTTGGGTAAGATTTTTTTCGTTATTATATGTGGTGGTTGATAATGTGATTGGTAGCACATTAGTGGAAGTTTAAAGTGTCAGTTAGGTACATTCAGTGCCATTTTACCATTGGGTAGAAAGCTAATAAATTATATATATTATTATTTTAAAAGGGTACAAGTAGATATAGTTATATTATATAGTTAGTAATAGTACAATACAGTTTGATAGCGTCTGTCAAAAACATATTGGTCGTGACAGATGCAATATCTTGTACAATATTTTATTTATATTAATATGTCTGGTATTATAAACTTAGTTTTGACACTGTTAATTTGTATGAAATTGCTTGTATTTAGTTATATGAAATACATGTAACTACCATATATTACTCATTATTCATGTATAGGTGATAACTATGACTTATTTATCTTATGATATTTATGTCATTATGATTTATGTATGCCAACCAGTTTCGTAACAAAACATTGCCTGTTCTTCATATTTTAATATCATTTTCTAAAAAAGTATGTGTGTGTTTTTGTTGTGTTTTTTAAATGTATTTGTAACATAAATTTAGTTTTGAGACTGTTTATTTATATACCACATGTCATTTGGAGTATAGGTTTAGAGGTGGACTATCTAATTTATAAATGTGATTAAATAATGAAATTATTAATTAATTTGAATGAGATAACCAGAATTTAGTTAATATGGGTTAACTACCATACATGTATAGGAGATAATTTGAAATATTTATTGGTAATAACTATTATTTATTTATATGAAGCAAGTTGGTAGAAAAGCTTGTCTATTCTTCAGATTTTTATATTGGCACACAATATTTATTACTTTGTTTTGAGGCTGTGAATGAGAGTTTCCTATATTTTTTCAGCTGTGGAGTTTCGCTTGCCAGTCTCTCATGATGCAAAGCGTAAAAGCACCAGTATGATTTTATAATTATGTTTAAAAACTCTGCACAGACTCAACACTGTTTCTATACCACTGATCTCTAGTTATATGTTAGGTTTTAAAATTTGTTAGAAGTTTATAACATTATTAAATTAATATAAATCTATTGTGAAAAATAGAGATGTTATGTTTTAAAATTTGTTTACAAGATTATAACATTATTAGTGTAAATCTGATCTGAAAACAGAGATACAGATTAAATATCACTTTATCAGTACAAGTAAAATAATTTTTTGTTGTTTTTAGGCTATAATTTCCATTTCAAGATGTCTGCTGCATGCAATATGCTGAGCTTAGAACAGACATTTTATAAAATTAAATGGGTATAAATTTAGGAACTATATTTCAGAAAATAAGTTAATCCCAAACAAGATAAGTAAGTCTACCTGGTAAATATTGTGTTTGGTTGGAAAATGCATATAAACAAACATTGGAATTTTTAAATTCAAAAATGCATGTCAGCTGATTATATAAAATTATTTTTTTTAATTTGTTCTTATTATAGTGTTATTTTATAATAATACCATGTACTCTGTCTAAACAGATATCTTTCTAAACTAGAGCGCTACCTAAAATAAACTAATATATTTTAATATAGTCACAAAGTTTATAACAATAGAAATGCTCTTCTAATCTAGCACTGTTTATAAAATGACTAATTTTTTGGTTTTTGTTCAGACAGAATCCACTGTGTATTATTTTATAATTTAACTTTTCATGTGATGACTTTACATTTTATTTCTGGTGATTATTATTATTAAATTACTATATTGGATCTTCATAAATGGGTATAGCTGAAAACAAAATAATAATATTACTGAATTTTCTGATATCCTTTTGTAATAAGAGTACAATGTCTAAATATTTTGGCTCAAAACTTTAATTATAGAGATATCATGATATTTGGAACAACTCTTATCTGGAAAGTTTTTAAAAATGTAGGTGATATCAAGTATGGAAGTTTACGACAGTATTGTCAGTTTGATTCAGTAACAGTACTGATAAATAACAACATGAACAAAATATAAAGGAATGTTCGTTTAAAAAAAAAAAACCTTGGCTAATCGGCAGTTATTAGGTATCAAACTAAGGGGATTTCTGATTCATTCTCTTCAGATGAAATCTTGTACCACCTCATAGGCTACTCTTTTCGATTAGCAGCAAGGGATCTTTTATATGCATGTAATGAATAGTCATTTATTTCATAAACCAGATGACATTTATGGCAGAAATTCTGGAATTAGATAACCACACCATTTAGAAGGAGGTGTGTGTGTGTGCAGTAATATCACAATTTGTGCACGTGTTTGCTGCCGATGGACTATTACTATGACCACCCCATGAAACAAAAATATTTCAACATGCATACTTTCTTTTTTTTGGTTGAGTATATGTTTCCCTACAAACAGGGCAGCAAATACATGGCCTTTATTACATCAGTTGTAGAATACTGGCTGGAATGAGAAAGGGGATTGATAGAATGATCCATCACACCTCAGTCAGACACTCTACCTCTTAAGGGAGCGGGATCTAGCTCAAATGGTAGCGTGTCTACCTGTGAACCGGTTGGTCGTCGGATTAATCCTTTTCAGTGGACCCATCTGCAGTTTGGGCTATTTTCCTTTTCAACCAGTGATCCACAATGGGTTCATCAAAGGCTGTGGTATGTGCTGTCCTGTCTGTGGGATAGTGTATATAAAAGAACCCTTGCTGCTTATTGGAAAAGACTAGCCTATGTGGCAGCAGCGTGTTTCCTTTAAATACGTGTCAGAATGACCATATGTATGATAGTCATGGGCGTAAATACGGGAGGGGTTACATGTCCCCCCCCCCAATTTTTGCATAGAAAAACAGAAAATTTCAGTGAAATTAAAATTAAAATGCCTAAATAATAATCTTTACCAGTATTTGTCTTTATTTTATGAATGTAACACTTTAAACCATGTGGTTTTAGCGCAAAATACCAAAGTACACAAGTAGTCTATAATGGTGTGGGGATGGGATGGGGGCAGCGGGAAGGTCCATCCCCCCCACTTTTTTGTGTATTCCATCCCCCCCTCACTTTCAGGAACGTATTTTTGCCCTTGATGATATCCAATAGCCAATAATAAGATAAAAATCAATGTGTTCTAGAGGCATCGTTAAATAAAACAAACTTTACAAAATGACCACATGATTAATGTTCAATAGCCGATGATAAGATAAAAATCAATGTGCTCTAGAGGCGTCGTTAAATAAAACAAACGTTACTTTTTTCTACCTCTTAAGTTACATCCTATTCCCATATTGATATGAAACGAAGCCCTTGGTCACGACCATTCACTCATACATATGTTGATTTTACTTCTAAAGCTATCTGCTAGACCACATATCTGAATTGTAAACTATCATACCCGTAAGCTGGTCATATACTGGGTCATATATCTTTGACTTTTGTCAAGTTGTTTTCCCTGTTGCTAAGCACATGCCATTACACCGGTACAAGGGAATTACTTTCCATTCAGGTCCCATGATTATTTTATATCTCTGCTCTTGTCTGTATTCAAGCTTCTTAAATATTCAAAATTGATCTGTATCTTTTTTTTGACTTTTACTTTCCATTCAACTCCCATACAACATTATAGATCTGTTTTTATTTGTATTGAAATTCATAAATATTCAAAAGATAAAAACTGATCTCTATTTTTTGTTGTTGACTTTTTCTTTCCATTCAACTCCCATACGACATTATAGATCTGTTTTTGTTCGTATTGAAATTCATAAATATTCAAAAGATAAAAATTGACCTGTTTTTTTTTTTCCTTTTACTTTCCATTCAACTACCATATGACATTATAGATCTAATCTTGTTTGTATTGAAATTCATAAATATTCAAAGTATAAAACTTGATTATTTTTTTTTTCCCTTTTACTTTCCATTTAACTTCTATAAGACGTTATATATCTATTCTTAGATTTTTATTGAATTTTCATAAATATTAAAAATATAAATATTCATCTCTTTAAAAAAAAATCTTTTCTATGAATAATGGAATGACAGTGGCATAAAGAAATAATGTTGTAAATTTACTGTATTATCTAAATGACCTGGTTTTAGTTAAAAATATATAAGACGTTTTAATGCATTTTTTATAATAAATAGGGAATGACTGTTCAAGTTAATAATATTTTTAAATGTTAAGTCAATAATACTCTTCAAACTTTAAAAATTAAATACATACCATAAACAAATATATAAATAAATAAATAATATTATTATATGTGAAGTCAAAAATACTCTAACATTTAAAAATATATATATATAAATAAATAAGTAAATGACAAGACAACTTAGTAATAAATACATGGTATAGTAGTCATTCATTATAAGGCCTTTTTAAATTTATTACTTGGTTTTCAGATTTTTGGTTTTCACTAAAACTTTGGTCAGTTGGTCAAAGTAAAAATAAAAATAAAATTGTCCTATCATTTGCATTGTTTATATTTTCAATATAAAGGTCAGAAGGATGAAAAATCCAATTACCCATTAATTGAATACATTGGTGCTGTTTATTTTGACAAATATAAATATTTATTTTATAGTGTATATCAGGTTTAGATTTATAAAAATCTATTTATTAATATTATTTTAAAAATTTATTAATATTTTTTAGTTTTTTTGTTGCTTATGTAATGTTTAAGTTAAAAAAAACCACAGTAAAAAAGAATAAATAAAAATATTTATTTGACTTTCATGGTTTTTAGGGTCAGAGGTTCCATAAACCATGTCCTAAAAAATAATAGTAATTAATATTTGACAAACTTAATAAATGACAAGTTTTTGTAAGTGACTGAGATCAGTGGTATAATTATGTCTTTTGACACATTGCATGCTTAGAAAATGATCACATTCTATTTCAGTACTTAGCATGTGCTACTTTACAAAAGAATAGTTATGAATAGTGAAGAAATTAACAGAAATAAAACAGAAAATAAACTATTGACAATAACCATTTGTTACACCAGTTGTGGACCACTTGTTGGAACAAGAAATAGCTCAATAGAGTTTAAAGGTTAATACAGAGTGGAGAAACTTATAAAGATTAATATGAAGTGTGAAGAAGTGAAATTGTTAATTTAGAAACCATAGAAATTAATGGGTTAATATAGAGTAGATATAGACACTGAAGTAAAAAGGGTTAAGGAGTTGAGGGGCCTAAAAGGGTTAATACAACATTAATAGAACTAAAGAAATAACAGGCTAAGAGTTAATATGGATAGTAGAAAAAAATCTAATATTGATGGTTTCAATCACAAAAATACCATTATCTATACCACTTAGTGGTAAATCTTTAGTTCCATTTTAACATTTACTAAAATATAAGTTAGGTTTTTTTTGTTACTTCCCTTATTGCTCCCATATGAAAATATTGTTTCCTGGATTCCACATTAATTAAACTACAGTTTAAACCAGAATTATTTGTTCTTCCAAATTAATATTTCACGGTGCTTTGTTTCTTCATATACTAATATGCATGGTTTGAAAATTAATTTTCTTACAAGGCAACTAAAAACAACTGTTTTGCTTATGGATTGTGGAGATAACAGGTAGATGGTATATTGAGCTATGTATAATGGAAGCTAAAACATTTTGTTTTGCATCTAACATTTGTTAATAATTAACATGACACTGAATGAAGATTGAGCAATTAATTGTAGGATATTAAATGAGTTGCCATTTCATATCATGTTTATGTCCCGAGTGAAAAAAATTTCAGTTGTCTTGAGCTTTAGCAAGTGATGATGAAAATTATTTAACAAGGGACGTAAACATGATGCTAAATGGAAGTGAGTTTAATATCCTATTTATTACCCATTATCAATTATAAGTTAAATGTGAACAACAACAAAAATGAAACCAATCGTTTTCCTTTTTTGGACGTATGACTTCAAAAATGTTATGTACCAGTATGACGTAGTACTAGGACAGAACACTTTGATATGTACAAAGATATGTTGAGCCATATGGGTAATAATATTTGTTATGTTTTACTGATAGGTAACATGATATATGTTTGTTTTATTACCAAAATTTGCACTCGTAACTGGGAAATATTTTTCATATTTTGTCAGTGAGAAATATATCGGGTGGGGCAAGAAAAGTGGCACCAAGTATCTTTCATTTTAACTCTGTTAAATGAGAGGACAGCATGGTTTTTACAGTAGCAGACAAAGCAGTGATCCAAGAATGTGTGGAGAAAGGTTGTGGCGGAAAAAGAAAAAGCATTTGCTTCAGTCTGGAATGACAATTTTTTTACTTACAATTTTAATTTTCCTATCATCTTGCTGGTATTAAGCCTATAGTGTTGAAATTTCACCAGCAAGGCGCTAATATCCATACGATAAATGGTGACAAATATTATGAGCATGCAACGCATAGTTCCTAGTTTATTGCATAATGATTGGGGGTGCCACTTTTTTTGCCCTACCCAATACATACTTTGTATTAAAAATTGTCAGTGGTAATAAATAGAATATCAAACTCATTATCATTTATTATCAAAATTATTTCACTTGGGATATAAATTTGATTGTAAATGGCAACTTGTTTAATAACCTATTTATGTCACAATTAATGTTTTTCAGATTAAGGCTTTGTTATTACTACAGTTAAAATTTACTTGGTATTGTGTTTTCTGACTTACTCTATATGTTTGTGTTAATACAGTAACTGTTACAGTTAGTATTCAATCTACAGTACCGTATTTATTCGAGTATAAGGTGACATTGCCTATAAAACGGTGAGTGTTCTGGGGGAGATTTTTGCTGTGAGCATGTTGCCACCGAAGTTTGCTGAAAAACCATTAGAATTAACTTCCATACAAGGATAGCCACATACCTTTGTTTCATGCAGTATTTTTGACGTTTAAGTCCAGTATTTATCCATACATTCAGTGGTCCGACATTTTGAATAATTAAGTTACGGTAGACAACTCTTGACAATCAGAAGGAGCGGGATGTAGCTCAAATGGTAGAGTGTCTGCCAGTGAACCAGTCGGTCGTCGGATCCATTTGCAGTTTGGGCTATTTTCCATTCCAGCCAGTGGTACTCAACTGTTTCATCAAATGCCATGGTATGTGCTGTCCGATGTGTGGTACAGTGCATATAAAAGACCCCTTGCTGTTTATCAGAAAGAGTAGTCTATGTGGTGGCAGTGGGTTTCTTCTAAATACATATGTCGGAATAACCATAATATTATAACTGATGATAAAATATAAATCAATGTGTTCTAAATAAAACAAACTTTACTTTTACTTGATAATCAGAAATCAGCCATTTTCGTGACCAGCTATTATAACCGTAGATTGCAGAAAACATTATTTTGACTTTACCGATAGATCATTCTTATAAGACAGGTCAAGTTTTAAAGGATGGTTCTGGACGGGAAAAAGACTTCCTTATAGTCGAATACCTACGGTATGGATTTTTGTTATGGAATTAATCAACAGGTAAAATCTATATTAAGATTCTCTCAAACTTTGTAATCTTGACTACCCTGGATATTAGAAGGTTTTACTTCCAGTCACCGATATTTTCTCTGTCAAATATCATAAAAGAAAATACCATTATCTTGAGTACTTATTGAGTACATGGCTTATCTCAAACACAAGTGTTAATCTGATAATGCTGTTTCATGTCCCTTTTTGTTCAAATAGTAACATGCCATGGGCTATGGCCTTCACTTTGTTTATAACTTTACTTTGTATTAAATGTATTTAAAAAAATTATTTGATATTAAATGTAAGCACAAATGTTATTAATCATGTCCTTTTTTGTTTAAGTAGAAACAATTTTATTTACCATATTTATTTTAATTTTATTTTTAATAAAAACATTTTTTTTATTATTTTTTTTTTTTAAAATAATTTATTATTTAAATTTTTTAAATTCATTTAATCTATTTTATTTATTTAATTAATTTTATTTTTTATGTCATTTATTTTTATTTAGTGTAATAATAATAAACAAAACAACCCTGGTTACATTTATTTCTTTTCTTTTTAATTTTTATTTCTTTTCTTTGTTGGGGGATTTAATTACAGCAATGAGCACATTGATTTATTAATAATCAGTATTAAATGCCAATCATTTGATAATTCTGGAACATAGTCGTGAGAGGAAACCACCTTTTTCTATTCACAGCAAAGGATTTTTTATATTCACTTTATACAGACAAGACAGCACATACCACAGCCACTGATATACCTTTAAAGTTATAACCCAGCTGGTGGGCTGCATGAGGCTAAATTTTAAAATTTCTTTTTATTAAATGTATTTTTAAAATCTTTATTACCTTATTATTCAATATGATTTATCTGTATGGACCACCCAGTTCCCATTTGATTTTTGACTTGTATGAGTACATTAAAATGCCCTCAGTAAAAGTACTGACTTGTTGAAAAACATATTTCTTAACAAGCCAGAATCCATGGGGTGTACAGACAAAGCCTGTCAAAGCAGATCAACAGTTATGAGTACAAGTCTGGAAAAAAGTAGCCTGTCACAGAAATTGTTTGGCATTAATTTGTCATTTGTCATGATTTGACAGGCACAGAGTTATTTGTAATGTGAAAATTGTTCATTTTTTGTTGAATTAAATTAGATCATTTTAAAATTGTCCATTTTAATTTGGTGACACTGACAGGTACAGTATTTTTAATATCAAGCACAAATTGGTTTGTATGGAACATTTTGTCTGGAAGCAAAAAAAATAATTTACTTCCAGATCTTACAGTACAGTCTTTTGTGTGGGTGTTTTGTTTTTTACCAAAAATGGTGAAACATATGAAAATGGTTAGAATAAAGTATTGCAAAAGACATCATTTTAGTCAGTAATGTGTCATATATTGAAACAAATTATAAATGACAGGCACAGCCCCCCACCCCCTAATTCTGAATCAAGCAAAACCTTGTATCCACTTGAAACTCAGTGCTTCTAGCCTTGATATGTTAGCCCCCCCACCTCCAATGTCTTTGTTAGCCCTCCCCCAATGTTTACTTGATTCCTCCGTGCCTGATGACATATTAATTTAGCTAATTTCTGCTTGACCCCATTACTGCCTGGGACAAAGACTGTTAAACATTGTAATCACATATTAATATAATAATTTAATTAAACACTGTTAAACATTGTAATCACATAATAATTATTATAACAATTTCAGTTGACCACATCCGAGTGGGGCCCCCTGGGACAAAGACCACCAAGTCAAACAAGCCGAAAGTGTTTGTTGCTGATGGATCAGAAACTCCTCTTCGTGGAATGTGCATGGTCTTCACCAAAGCTCCCACTGGATCGGCCATCACAGAGCAGACCATCTCAAAGGTTTGATGTTGTCACTGTTCAGTCCTTTATCATCTGTTTAAATATTTTGAATATTTTGTATTCAGCACAATCCCCCACCATTCAGCATTATTCCCCACCATTTTCTAAAGATTGTATTATTTTTAATCCCAGTTTTAGAGTAAGAATTCCCAATTTCAATGTAAAAATTACCCAATCTTTTATTGTTCAATGTGTAAAAATATAAATAAATGCATGTAAAACGCATGTAATATTTTTATTATTCTAATAAAGCTTAATGTTTATAATAACAAATAAAAGTATTGTATGTTTAATAATGCTCATTCCAACCAGTGGTCCACAACTGGTTTATCAAAGGCTGTGGTAAGTACTGTCCTGACTGTGGGACGGTGCATATAAAAGATCCCTTGCTGCTTATCGGAAGCAGTAGCCTATGTGGCAGCAGTGGGTTACCTCTAAAGACATATGTCAGAATGATCATATGTATGACATCCAATAGCCGATCATAAGATAAAATCAATGTGCTCTAGAGGCGTCGTTAAACAAAACAAACTTTACTTTTTTGTTTGATAATGCTCAACACATAATTTACATGTAGGTTATTCAGTGGCTATTGTCATACATACAGAGTTTGCAACTCATGGTATTTAAAGGAAACCTACTGCCGCATTGGCATCAAGGGATCATTTATATGTGCTTTTCCACATACAAGACAGCACATATCACAGCCTTTGTTATACAAGTTGTGGACCAGTGGCTGGAATGAGAAATAACCTAAACTGAAGGGGACCACTCTGATGACCTATTGCGTCCCAAAGTGGACATTCTGTCTCATAATGCAACAACATATATTTTTAAATGTACAAAGTTTTTATGCACTGTCTAGACTTTGTACATTTAATTTGACCTATTACCTCCCTTGGGAGCAAAGGCTGTGTATATTTTTACAAACATTTTCTATTGATGTACTGGCCCTGGTGGCTCAGTGGTTAAGCTATTGGATTTATGGTTTGTAGGTACTGGGATCGAATCTCAGTGGAGGCAAGGGATTTTTAATCTCAGTATCAGCTCCACCCAGAGAGAGTGTTCCACAAGGCTCAGTGGGTAGGTGTATACCATTTACGTCGACCAGTGGTCCACAACTGGTTTATTAAACATCATGGTATGTGATATCCTCTCTGTGGGATAGTGCATATAAAAGATCCTTTGCTGCTTATCGATAAGAATAGCAGCATTAGTATATTGGAAGCGGGTTTCATTTCTCCTAGTAACACTAACCTCTGTCCTGGACAGACAGCACAGGAAGCTGAGTTGTGTGAGGACAGCATGCTTGAACCTTAATTGGATATAAGCACGGATATAAATACAACCAACCAATTATTGATGTTAAATTAAGAGTTATTTTAATTATTTCTCATCTGAACATGTTTGTCTTTATTGCAGGATGTGAATTTTACAATGCTTGATACAAGTAGTTCTGATCAGAATGGACGTGGACTGCTGCATGCCGTGGAGAATCTACTCTCCAGTATCTTCATCCCGGCATTGAAGAATCTGGAGAATGGCTGGGGGCAGCTAAACAAGCCAGACAGTATGACTGTACGAACAGACTTCCTCAACTCTCTTGATTCATTCGTCTCCGTCCTCATTGGTGAGTAGAGATCTCATATAATTACTTGCTAGAATCCATATGGTCTGGTAATCCATGAATTATCAGGGATCTGCCCACGGTGATATATAAAGATTCTGCAGCAAATAAAACATGGCGGTCTAAGTAACGCTGGCTCGAAATGTAAAAAAATTACTATTGACTGCCGTTTAAACATAATAAAACCAATGGACAAACCAACCTAGACAAAAAATAGGACATTTTTTTTTTTTAAATATCAACGTTAATGAGGTATGTTGTATATTTTTTTTTTTATTCGTCAAAAATCATGTTCTAAGTAGCGCAAACAGACTATAGGTAACCATACCATTTAGAAGGAGGTGTGTGTATGCAGTAATATCACAAGTTGTGCAAATATTTTCTGCCAGTGGATCATTACTGTGACCACCCCATGAAACAAAAATATTTTAACATGCATACTTTCTTTTTTGTTGAGTATAAATATATTATTTTTACTATTAGGAATATATTTGGTAATTGCAGGAGCACAGGAGAGTCTGGAGAACAAGGTGACACTGAAGCCATGCACGGGGTACAACTTGAGCAAGGTGAACACGCCTGCAGACTACCAGTCGGTGGCGAACAGCACAGAGGCTCTTGAAGCCATCGAGGAATGCATGCACATCTGGATTAAACAGATTGAACAGGTAATTGGATGAGAATTAGCTGGATTAAACAGATTGAACAGGTAATTGGATGAGAATTAGCTGGATTAAACAGATTGAACAGGTAACTGGATGAGATTTAGCTGGATTAAACAGATAGAACAGGTAATTGGGTTAGATTTAGCTGGATTAAACAGATAGAACAGGTAATTGGATTAGATTTAGCTGGATTAAACTGATTGAACAGGTAATTGGATGAGAATTAGCTGGATTAAACAGATTGAACAGGTAATTGGATGAGATTTAGCTGGATTAAAAAGATATAACAGGTAATTGGATGAGAATTAGCTGGATTAAACAGATTGAACAGGTAATTGGATGAGATTTAGCTGGATTAAACAGATAAAACATGTAATTGGATGAGATTTAGCTGGATTAAACAGATTGAACAGGTAATTGGATGATATTTAGCTGGATTAAACAGATAGAACATGTAATTGGATGAGATTTAGCTGGATTAAACAGAGAGAACAGGTAATTGGATGAGATTTAGACAGTACACTGTATTTGTTAACAGGCTGTGCTATCTTTTGAAAAATAATTTAATTCAGATGTGGAAGCTGATAAATGTAACCAGCCACATTAAAAGGTCAGTAGAGTCAAAATTTCCAAAGCTGGGTTTCTTATAGATTCTTACAGAAAAGAACCACCTCTTTCAGAATCTGTAAGTTTAAAAAAAAGTATTTCTACGAATTATTATTTTATGATGTCATAAATAAGTGTTGCCTGGCAACCAGGTTGAAAAATATGAAGTTTGAATGAGAAAATATTGAATTACCTACACATTCGCGAGCTAATCATCATCTATGAACCAGAAATAAACAATATGTGGCATTTTTAAATTGCATTTTTCTCCATAGCAACAAAGCTGTGCGGAGGTAACTTTTTATATGACTGGTCACAAATGATGTCCCCATTATAACTGAGGTATTAGAAACCTTAACGTGCAGTGCATTATTGTCAAAAATTGTAATAATTTTCCACAAACCCTATATTGTAAGTTCTGTGTTAAATACTACTGTAACAGTAACTGAAATTATCATTTCTTTGTAAAAGATAAATAAAAGTAAACACCAATCATGATTTTATGCTAGAACTCTTTGATGTTTTTTGATAAATGATTCTTTTCTGACAATTTTTCTTTTTTCTTTTTTAAGGTTCTAGCTGAGAGTGAACAAATGCGACGTGAAGCTGACGACATTGGTCCGAGGGCAGAACTTGACCACTGGAAGAAACGTATGTCTCGTTTCAACTATCTGCTTGACCAGATCAAGAGCAGTGAGGTCAAGGCCGTGCTTGGTATCCTCCATGCAGCCAAGTCAAAACTTATTAAGGTCATTTGTAATATAATATTGTTTTTGTTAAAGATAAAAAAAAAATGTCAACCACTATAATTATAGGTATGACGTCACTATTAACCTTGACATTGCTACATGTAGGTGTAACAGCTTAATGTAGTACGTTAAGAAAGAGGTCTGTTTTCAGTAATTAATATAAACTACAGCAATACAGGTGAACCTTTTTTTTTACAAGTGAAACATGCAAATTGGCTGTATGTTGATCTGCTGACCCAGTCTTTGTACCATTATTGCTATAAT
>JAULBS010069876.1:7815-21954 GCA_032355785.1 Symmetromphalus regularis | reverse complement strand
ACTTCATTCAACTACTTACATAACCACCGCATCTCACTTATTATCAATATTTTAAAAATAATAATGAATTATGCTCAGTCAAATAATAAAAAAAAAAAAAACTTTTTTTTCCGTTGAATGTGTAACATATATATTTCAAGTCACGTAATGAGTATTCCCCCGTTAGCCATTATTTTAAAACTATTGAATATTTTTGTAGCTGCAAAAACATTTCATACCAATTTATTTCGCCCCACGAGGAATTCCAAACGTGAAATTTGAAATTTTTAAATGTGAAAAAAATCGTTTGAATCGACATGGAATTTCCTATACCATGGTTCAATTAAAATATCTTTCGTGATATGAAAACGAGATCTAGTACAACAAATACATGTAAGTTTCATTCGTAATCAATATTTAGACCACAAAGCCCCTTAAATTCAGTGGGACTATGCCTTTAAGTATGAATTTCTCTATTTTATTGATTAAATATGAATTTCTCTATTTTATTGATTAAATATGAATTTCTCTATTTTATTGATTAAATATGAATTTCTTTATTGCAGGAATCTACAAAGAAACGTGCAAAAAAGACTGAAACATCTGACACTGATGTGAGTTAAATTACATATGCTGCATATATACATAACACTAAGTACTGACAATATACTAGTACATGTCCTATTCTATCTGCAGGAAAGTGCACATTTATATAAACAGTATCTTGTTGGTAATCGAAAAGGGTAGCCTGTGTGTTGGCGGCAGGTTTCTTCTGAAGACTAAATCAGACCCCATGTTTGGCACTTGTCACCAAATAAACAATGAGCTAGGATGTTAAACACAGTTCTTTCTTTTGCTTCTGGTTGTCATATGGGTTATCGTTTTGATCTCAAAATGTGTTCACACATATGGGCTACTGATTAAAAAGGGACCAGGATGTTGGTCAAACGGTAGCATGTCTGCCTGTGAAGCGATCAGTCGTCGGATCGATTCTTCTCAGTGGAACCATTTGCAGTTTGGGCAATTTTCTGTTCCAACCAGTGGTCCACAACTGGTTCATCAACGGTCATGGTATGTGCAGTGCTGTCTGTGAGAGGGGTCATATAAAAAAAATGGCTTCTTATCAGAAAGACTAGCCTATGTGGCGGCAGCACGTTTCCTCTAAATAAATATGTCAGAATGACTATATGATTGATGTCCAGTAGCCGATGATAAGATAAAAATCAATATGGAATGTGCTCTAGAGGCATTGTTGAATAAAACACTTCTTTTTTTTTTACTGTTTAAAAATATGTCAACAAGTAGTTCTGAAGAATGGATAACAACTGGTATATAAAATAACAGTTAATAGTAATAATACATTACACACTGAGGATTACAGGGTCTATCAGGAAAGGGTTATTTCTTTATTCAGCAGCTAGGTTTCAGACGTGACATTTGTAACTCATGGTCTTCAGAAGATACTTACCACTTTTCCATTTAACATCAAGAAATCTTTTATATATATAACATGGTCTTTGAGTGGGATGTAGCTTAAACAGTGGTGTGTCTGCCTGTGAAGCTGTCTGTCATCAGACTGATCCTTCTCAGTGGACCCATTTGCAGTTTGAGCTATTTTCCGTTCTAACCAGTGGTTAGCTACTTCATCAAAGGCTGTGGTATGTGCTGTCCTGTCTATAAAAGACTCCTTGCTGCTTATTAGAAAGAGTCGCCTGTGTGGTGGCAGTGGGTTTCCTCTAAATACATATGTCAGAATGACCATATGATTGACGTCCAATAGCCGGTGATAAGATAAAAATCAATGTGCTCTAAAGGCATCATTAAATAAAACACTGGTTGAAATAACAAATAGGTCTGATGAAGAGAATTGATTTGAAGACCGATCGCTCAGGTGGATACTCCACTTCTGAGCTATGTTGTGAACACTACAAAAACTTAACATGACAAAGCATTACATTTCAGTATTATGAAGCACTAAGTATTAAAGGCTAGCTGCATCTCAGAACATGACCAAAAATAGCATAATATACTTTACAGATGACCCAAATGTAGATTTTTTTAATAAGTGAACATTTTAATGATTTTCACACACTTGTTGTAAGAATGTTTAGTCCATATTAAAATAGAAGCATGATGTTCAAATGCTTTTAATTAGTATTTACTGATACAATATTTTTTCTTTCTTAAAAGGAACCTGTTAAAAAAAGAGCAAAGAAAAGCAAACAAGCCATTGAGGAGGTGAGTTTACAGAGGTACACGGATGTAAATTGCCTTAGGACAGGGAGCACATCCCTCCACTTTTTAGCCTATATAATTATCCTTCCACCCACCCCCTACACCTGACATTTTGCTTCGAAAAATTGAAATACAATGCCTAAATAATATTTTTTTCCAGTATTTCTCTTTATATCAATGTAACACTTAGCCATGTGGTCATAGCACAAATATACTGAAGTATGCAGGGGGTCAATTATAGTTTGAAGGTTTTAGCCAGCAAAGGCATTTCAAAAACCTTAGATTTTCTATAAATAAATTAGCGTGGCATGCCTCCACTGCCATCTCTGTCCTCCCACTTCCAGGAAGCATACAGGCTCCATCCCTACCACTTCCAGGAAGTGATTGTCTCCCTTGCAGAGGTGTAGCTGACATTTTTTTCCTTGGTGCAGGGTGGGAGTAAAACAGTTACGACCAAAAATCATTGCTTAAATATTATTTTATAGATCTGTTGAAAACAAATTGTTTGGTAAATGACTTTGTTTCCTCATGCGTCCGATTCAGATAAATTGTTCTGAATACTTGAATATGTCACTGTTAACCAGACAGTAGGTTTTGAAGGACAAATATCCCTAATCAAAGTATTAAAACAGTAGTCTGCTACTACTACCTCTGAATATGTGCTTCATGTATTTTTATTGAAGCAGGTCATGAACGTGTTTATAAATAATAATTTTCTATTTTGTCAGGTTGCAGGAGGAGATGGGGAAGAGGTGAAGGCGAATGGTACGAAGAAAGTTAAAGTACAAATCTCTGTTGACAGTGCCGACTTTACTTCAGATGCTAAAACCAAAGATGGCCGAATGTGGAATTTGAAAATTGCTTCTTGGAATGTCAATGGAATTCGAGCATGGTTGGATGTGAGATTCTCAAATTCTTCTTCTAAAATTATCTAACATCTCTTGATTAGTTTAATTTTTTTTACACCACTTTTTTGTGAGAGACTGAATATCAATCAACTTTGTTGTTTCTGTTCAAAGTGAGTGAAGTATTTACATTCTCCATCATTTTTATTTAAATATACAGCAACATTTAATTTTTATTATTTCCCCCCCCCCCCCTTAACCCATTTTTAAGTTAATACCAAGCAAAATTAACACATTTTGGATAAACGTAGTATAATTTCTGGTTATGGTTATTTTTGTTTAATGTTTAGACCTCCATGTTGAATTTTACCTTTTGCTATTATCATCCCTTGTAATTGGAAACGCCTCCCACACGTTTGTTTTAGTGTTGTTAAAGATATTTTAATAACATTGCTGTTATGTTTATGAGCATTAAAAATATTAAAAAAAACACAGTACATCAATATATATTTTTAAATCTTTGTATTTAAGAAAGATGGACCAGCTTATATCAAAGCAGAAAATCCCGATATATTCTGCATACAGGAAACAAAATGCAATTCTGAGAAAATCCCTGATGCATGCAAAGTGGAAGGTTATCACACATTCTGGTCATCGGCTGACCAGGAAGGCTATTCAGGGGTTGGTCTGTACTCTAAGAAGAAACCAGTTAACATTGATTATGGCATAGGTAATGTACATCATTTCTAAGGATTGATCATGATTGTCAGCTTTTTCCTATTCATACAAAATGGGAGGGAAGGAGGTCATGGCCAAGGTGCAAATTTATATTAATCATTAAAATATTGATTGAAATCACATTAAAAAATGACATTTTAAGCATACAAATGTGGGAGATGGGTGTGGGTATGTTTCAGCACGGATGTAGGATTTCTGAAAGAGGGAGGTTCAGATGTGATGAGTAAATAGGACTGGGGAAAAAAAGGTTAATTTTCACATCCTTCAACTCTGAAGGGGGAGAAAAGGAATAAAAAAATGTTGAGAATTGTGAATGATCTCTAATAGGTGTGGATGTTAATCATGATTTGTATTTTGATACACAATCACTAGATTTGTAAGAAATTTGTAATATTCTTATATATCATATGAAGTTTCATCTCATATTATGTAAGTCAAAGTCCCAAGTAACCTATTAAAATTAATCATTGGGAGCTTCAAATCAGTTATAAGTGGTAGTCTAAATATCTGTTATAAATATCAAAGATTATAATAGTGTCGATACTGAAATAAAGCGTATGACATATTAGAAAATTCTGTATTTTTAGGTGAATGTGCATGATAGCAGATTATGCTCATAGTGAATGTACACAATATTAGATTATGCTCATCGTTATATTTAACATTATTTTATTTTTTTCAGGTGTTTCAAAGCATGACAAAGAAGGGAGAGTAATAACAGCAGAGTTTGAAAAGTTCTTCATGGTGACTGCATGTAAGTGAAATTACACCTGTCTTCATGCAGCAGCACTCAAAATTCAGTCAGTAATGGCATTCTAAAAGTTTTAAAATTAAAGAAACACGTGATGGAAATCATTTTTATTCTGTCTCTGTAATTTATTTTTATAGCAAACAATTTTCATCTTGTTTCTGCATGTTTCCAAAAATGTGAATATATTTTCAGATATTCCAAATTCTGGTCGAGGTCTCCCACGTCTTGACTACCGGACAAAAGAGTGGGATGTAGATTTCACAGCACACATCAAAAAGCTGGACGAGAAGAAACCTGTCATCTTGTGTGGTGACTTGAATGTTGCACATTTGGATATTGGTAGGATGTTTTAATGTGTTTTTCAATATCAATAGACCAACGTTGTATAGTTATTATTATATGTGTCGATAATTATAATAAACTATGTGGATAATTATAATAATCTATGTAGATAATTATTATAATCTGTGCACAACAATGTTTAACTAATGTCTTTTCATGACAAATTTATGTTCAACATTTAGCTGTCTCTTTCAACAGAAAATTATGATTACGCACCAAAATGTTCATTGTTTTTATGGATAATTATCATAATTTTTGCATAGATAATTTTAATATAAGGTACTAAATTATTTTAACTCATATTCCTTTAATAGATCATTATTATAGTTCATGCACCACTATGTTTAAATCTAACATTACAAATCACCATTCTGAATTTAAAAAAGTAGTTTTAAAACTATGTTACCTAGTAAGCATTTTGCTTTGAACAAATTTTATACAATCTTTTTTATGTTTGTTTGAACTAGTTATGTTTGTTTGAACTAGTTATAAATAATACAAGTATATGACATTTCAGATTTGAAAAATCCCAAAACTAACAAGAAGACTGCAGGTTTTACTAAAGAGGAACGTGAGGGGTTTTCCACCATGTTGGCCGAGGGCTTCTTTGACTCTTTTCGAGAGTTGTACCCAGACCAAGAAGGTGCATACACATTTTGGGCATATTTTATGAACAACAGAGCAAAAGATGTTGGATGGTGAGTTTGTTTTTTTACTTATTAAAAAACTATTTTAGTACAAAATAATTTATTTTGTATTGAATTGCCAACCACAACCCTTTTAAACAGTCCCTGAGACATTTCAATTTTTTATTTGTCCACTTCTAGGGTATGAAGGTTTAAATTATAAATTACCTATTAGTTAGCATTTGTAGGTTTGCAAGTTTTCACATGCTCTAGCAGTTGGAAGCAGTGGTGGATCTAAGTAGGACCCAGGTAGTCCAAGATGCCCCACCCAATTTTGTGATTTAAAAAAAATTACTATTATAATTTTTATTATTATTATTTTTTTTAATGTTAAAGAATCCAAGAATTCCTTAGGGCCCTCCCCAAATGGATTTTTTGGATTCACTACTTGGAAGTGTATATTTCTTTTTACAGAAATACTAAACATTGCTTCCTTTTCTTAAAATGATTACAGTATAGAGGATATAATTAACCTTATTAACCTTTTCAAATTTTTACAAATTTCAAAGAACTGTATAAATGTTGTTATTAATAAATAACCGTTTTTATTTTCAGGCGTTTAGACTATTTTGTCGTATCCGAGAGGATGAAGAAAGACATGTGTGACAGCATCATCCGAAAGCACGTCATGGGAAGTGATCATTGCCCTATTGTTTTGCTCACGAACATGTGATAAAAATATTAGTTGCCAGCGTTTGCTGCAATACTTCTGGGTGGCAGTCTAGATAACATCATGATTCTGAAATCTGAAATATTTTTAGCAATCATGTGTTTAGCAGTCATTAAATATCTTGGGACTTTTAAATATTTTTAGACAGATACATTTAAAAATTTCTTTTATTATTTTATGAATAAACTTTGTAATCCTAACAGAATCTTCCCAATATATACTTTGCAAATATATTTAGTAGAATAATTTGATGTCATCTCAGATAAGAAAAGACGTGATGACCTGTTATAAATACCAAACAGCAGTCTCAATACTTGGAACTACAACATCAGTAAACTTGTGATCTATCATAGACCTGTATAACGTTTAGTAGGATGTGATTTTTTAAATGAGGATATTTTATTCACATTCTACTTCAAATGCAATACAAATTGCTTTTCAAACTAGAGGCATAAATTTTGTCTGTAATGTTCTGGGAGTAAACAATTAGTAAAAATAGATTTTCACCAACTTTGTGGAATACATAATGTGATAATACATTATGGACATTTCAGAACTACAATACACCAACTTTTCATTGTCATTTCTTAAAACATTTTGTTTCACTACCAGTTCTGTAGCTTAGTGGTGTTCAGTATCCAGAACATACATGCAGATGACCACACCTTGCCATTCCACTTTATTTGATTTTATGTTGATTCATATCTTAAGTTTTCATGTCCATTTTAGAGGAATGGAATCTCCTTCAAAAATAGTTTTTACAAAACTGCTACAAACATTAATTCACAGTACTGTATTTCATTGTGAATTTGTAGAAATCGTGTTTTCATTTTCATCCATCATTTTGATTGCATGTTTTGTGTGTGTCTGTAATCTGTACATTGAAACATTACTTTGAAGATACATACCATGTGCACAAGAATCGCTCATCAACAAAGATGTTTTATACATTTGATTAACAGTTTGAAATAAACTTTTAATCACATTTTATTATTTTGTTCAGTTTTATCTTTTAACTCTGGAACTTACCCGGTAGGCATACTAAATCATGTTACAAATCCCCACATTTTCACAGTCTGTGTCTAGAATCATGCCTGCCCTTTGGATAATCTAACAAACTGTTTTGGTTATCAAGGTGAAGGTTAAAATAACTTGTTGCTTAGGCCAGTGTTTAAACCACATACATATAGCTTTATATTCCGGATATGCTAGACTTTGTAAGCACAATGTAGCAATTTCACTGAACACACATTCTCATATGGGTTTAATATTAAGCACAGAAACTGGTCTAGTGAGTGTTCCCAGCTGTCTGGTCCTTAATGAAAGCCTTGTACTTGCCAATAAAATAAGGTGGAAGTGTAAAACATGTTTCTAAAAAAATATATATTTTTTTTTTGAGAAATGAATGAAAGTTAAGCATTATAAAGGTTTAGATGAATGAATTTAAGTGCACATAAATGTAATGGCTTTGACCAGCATCATTCAGAATGCAAATAGTATGTCATGGGAATTGGAAAAAATGGCTGGGGTGTATTCAGCCTGAAATTCAAATTCAAGTGACTCCTAGGCCCCAAAAAGGTGAAGGAGCAATGCCTCAATAAGGCGTCCAGGAGGCCGATGTCCCCTAACCTAAATAGAGTTTGGATATTTTGGAGGCCGATTTTTTGTCTCAGTGCACAGAAATTGAGGGAAGAAAACCTGTTTCCATTTGTACCTACATTGACACATTTGTTTTTTTACTCAAAGCCTTAGGGCTTACAGGATATACTGGGACTAGTACTAAGGTCAACAGCCCACTCACATCATTAACAATTTCTGGAAAATGTCAAGACTTCCAAACTGCAACGTGTGTCTTATTAAATAATTTATTTAATCAACATTCAACATTGTCACACATTACACATGTACATAAACACTATACCTGCTTTTTAAGATCAAATAAAATTCACACTTTAAACAAATTAGCTCAGATACTGGCCTCGTGCTAATAAAACTTTGTAAAGTCTGGAGACTTCAAAGATAGGTCAACATACTAAGTGCATACAGAGATTGACTGCTCAAGGCTGGACTGATCTTTTTTATAAACACGGGCATTAGTAGCAAAGGTTTACAACAGATATGTTATACTCCACATCATGAGAAGTAGTATGTTGAAACACCAATGTGTTCAGTTGAAAAATAAGTGCCAATAGCACAAACAACTGCCTTTTAAATCTTTTGGAACTTTTCTTATATTAGATAGATGCTTCAGTAATTAAAGTGTGATAATGCATATAATTATTTTTCTTCATACAAAATTGAATATTTGAAACATTTGTGTCAAAAACATTACTTTTAATTTCAGAAAGAATTTTCCTTTTTGTTATTGTTTAAAACAATGGTGCCATCTGGCATGATGCAGGGTATAACAATAACATACCAATATATTCATTTACAAGAACATACTGCAAAAAAATTACTTCACGCAAACATATCACAATACGTGATCCACTCTGGCAAAATATTCTGAGTTTACAGATTTGTCATGTGCCTTAAAATTATTATAATTTTCTTGATAGAATACTTGAAAATGGTCTGCAGTCTTGAAAAACTAACATCACTAGCCTTCAAGAGAATAAATCTCCATTTGTTCTCCTAGTGTCTACTTTTGCCAGAGCGGGTAGAATTATATATTTGTTCACATTAAATACAAATAAATTTGTTAAGACAAACATGTCAATGTAACATTAATAAATCTGTTCATGTGCACCCATCACAACGTATCCATCCATTCATGTAAGTTTACTACAGTGCATCCATTCACACTTAACATATCAACCGTTCATTTCATTTTAAAATATCACAGTACCATAATTTCCTGAGTATTGCCCATGACTAACTATGATTTAGAAAAAAAGATATAGCCCATTCTTGGAGATAGGTAATGTGTAAAGTTACTGGTAATGTGTAGTTCATGTGTAAAGTGACTGGTAATGTGTAAAGTAACTGGTAAAGAGTAGTTCGTGTGTAAAGTGACTGGTAATGTGTAAAGTAACTGGTAAAGTGTAGTTCATGTGTAAAGTGACCGGTAATGTGTAAAGTGACTGGTAATGTGTAGTTTATGCGTAAAGTGACTGGTAATGTGTAGTTTATGTGTAAAGTGACTGGTAATGTGTAGTTTATGTGTAAAGTGACTGGTAATGTGTAGTTCATGTGTAAAGTGACTGGTAATGTGTAAAGTGTAGTTCATGTCTAAAGTGACTGGTAAAGTGTAGTTCATGTGTAAAGTGTAGTTCATGTGTAAAGTGACTGGTAAAGTGTAGTTCATGTTTAAAGTGACTGGTAATGTGTAAAGTGTAGTTCCATGTGTAAAGTGTAGTTCGTGTATAAAGTGACTGGTAAAGTGTAGTTCATGTGTAAAGTGACTGGTAATGTGTAAAGTGTAGTTCCATGTGTAAAGTGTAGTTCATGTGTAAAGTGACTGGTAATTTGTAAAGTGTAGTTCATGTGTAAAGTGTAGTTCATGTGTAAAGTGTAGTTCATGTGTAAAGTGTTGTTCATGTGTAAAGTGACTGGTAAAGTATAGTTCATGTTTTCAGTACAATTTTGTTGTTGCTGTTGTGATTATGTAAAAAAAAAATAGTTTATAACAATTGCAAACAATGTTTAAATTCATTACATCAATTTATTCTCCATTGCCAGCAAATGTATTTATGAGTTACCATCATAACATGTATCTTTACTATGAGTATACTTGTGACAAAATCTCGAACACTTAATCTACATGTATACTAATTACTGGCAGTGAATGTGTGAAAAAATCATTTTGTACTGACTACGTGTCATTTAATTCTTAAGAAGAAATGATCAAATATTCAAAAGAGTGTATTTTGATGTTTTAAAATATATAGCACATGGGAAAAATGAAAGAAATTAAGGTATGTCCATTTGTCCATGTGAACACAGCACAACATATTAAAAACAAAAGCATATAAAATAGTTCACAACTTAAATATATATAATTTTCTTCTAAACTTGTTTTTATTCTTTTAGCATCAGTTATTTTTCAAATTTTTCATTTTTTTCCCAGAATGTGAAGGAAATTTAGTTGAATATTTGCATTAACAAATGATGCCAGTGGGTCATGCTAATCCTGTCGAAAGTCAAGGTCCACCCACTCTCATCCCTTACTCTGAAGTATTTTGTTATTTAAATCAGTCTATCATGGGTATTTGATGAAGTAAATAATTTGCCCTAATTAAAACAATATTTTGCTTATTTAAATCAATCTATCATGGGTATTTGATGAAGTAAATAATTTGCCCTAATTAAAACAATATTTTGCTTATTTGATGAAGTAAATAATTTGCCCTAATTAAAACAATATTTTGCTTATTTAAATCAAGTCTATCATGGGTATTTGATGAAGTAAATAATTTGCCCTAATTAAAACAATATTTTGCTTATTTAAATCGGTCTATCATGGGTATTTGATGAAGTAAATAATTTGCCCTAATTAAAACAATATTTGGCTTTTGAAGCCATTACAAAGGATTTCTGTACTGATTTCCTACTTTCATGATGGTCTTGTGAAAATGAAGGAATATAAGTTTTCTCATATGTAACCTGTGTTAGTGCCTGACCCTGGTTCCACATCTACATTAGAACAAAAATGTGGTTCTAAAAGTTTGCCATACTGACTTAGCCCCAGGTGTGGCAAGCCCTTTATTGACAGATATCATGGGTTATTTTGTAGTAATAGTATTCTGACGTCATGGAAGAAATTGTAGTCACCATACTGACTGCAAAGAGAATGGTAGACTACAGTGTTTTAATCCAGGCTAAAATAACACTGGTCAAGTAGGTATTAATTTAACCTGAGCTAAAACCGCTTTCAGAGATGAGTAGTATTTCTATGTCCTTTGTTATCTAAGGTAAGGCTCTAAAAACTGTCTTACATGACCAACCCATATATCTATTTCTTGAACAATCATAACTTTAATAACTTTGTGTAAATGAGGGCCAAGGCCAGTTCATTAACATTTTTTTATCAAATAAATATAAAAATTTACAGTTTGACTTCAATAAAATAAGATTAAATAACAACTAATAGTAGTTCTTGACTTAATAAAATAGAAACTGATCATATACATATTAATTGTGTTAGACGTCCATAAACATAATAAGAAATCCAAAACTAATGATGTTAACTTCCAAAAAACAGCATGGTTGTACATTTAAACGTTTTAGTGGTTAATCTTTCTATATATATTTCAAGATCAGGAATGCTCATTTACTTTCAAAATTAGTTTCTTTTTCTTTTCTTGCTTTGTAAATAAATCTGGCAAATTGCTACCTCTTTTATTCCGTGCCTGATAACCTTTTCTTCCTGTAAAATAAAAAAATAAATATATGTATTTTACTTCGATTTAAATACATCAGATTGTTGTAAAGCAGAATTTGTGAACCTGTAGGTATTACTTTTAATACATTTTTTTCTTGCATTAACTTTTTCATGTTACACCAGTGTTCAGTAAGAAATTATTGTAATAAGAATAAATGACCCCTTCATTTTGTACATTTAAAAATCTTTTTGAAAATTAGTATCGGGATTTCCCAGAGCAGTCGTAACAAGCCAACACAAAGATAATTTAAAAGTAGTAGATGACTGTAATAATATATTAATTCCAAACCTGGTATCTTTAGGCTTTTGTTGAAAACTAAATAAATTTGGTGAATTTAGAACATTATCCCCAGTTGGAAAACCATTTGCACCTGCAAAATAATAAAATGATTGTTCAAGAGTTATTGCTTAATATTGTCAATACAAACATCTTTTAAAATAGAGGGTGTGATGAAAATCTTTTCATATCCTTGTTCTGTTCTCTGCTTTTTTAATATTTCAGTGACAATCTGGGCCCAATTGTTCAAAGTAAGGTTAAGCAAACCATGGGTTAGTTGGATATTTCAAAACCAAATTATAAATCACTGCAAATAGTAATTCAAGAGAGGTGTTGAAACTTAGATTATTATAGCCTAAGGTATCCATAAATAATCAAATCGGAAGTATATTTGAACTTTCTATGAAGATATTTTAAAGATAAATATTTACCTACCCCGAGGTTGCCTTAACAATGCTTTGAACAACTGGGCCTTGGTGTTTAATCATGACTGATTTCAGAGTTTGAATTTATAGCTAAATTAACAAACCCCAAGTACGTTACTACATTTTCAAACCTGGTATCTTTGGCTTTCCTTGCATCCCAAATAAGTCTGGAGAATTTGGACCATGTTTCCATGCTGGATAATCTTTTCTCTCTACAAATAAAAATGTTTTGTTTAAACAATGATTATTACTAACCTACATTTTGGGTAAAGTATTTATCAACAGACACTGCCTATATTAAGGCAACACAAAAATAATACAAGATATTAACACAGATTCAAGAAGAACCAAACAATAACAAAACAATAATAAAACAAATAACTAAATACATTTTACATATCCAAACGTGCCTGGAACTGTGCTGTCTTATCTGTATGACACGCATATAAACGATTACTTGCTTCTAATCAGAATAAGCAGCGTATGTGGCAGTAGGTTTCCTCTGAAGACCATGAGGCACAAACACCATGAGTTTGACACCTAATAGCTGCCAATTAACCAATGTGCTGGGATGATGTTAAAACGATCAAAGGTCGTTGTATGTGCTATCCTGTCTGAGGGATAAAGCATATCGTTTGTCTCATAGCATAATTGCCAAACTTATATTTTTATGATTTTGAGAAAAATGGAAAAAACACTTTCTTTATTAAACAAGAAATAACTTTTTAGTGGTATTCTAATGGTAACTGAACATATATGTAAACAAATTTGCAAAAGCAATTTAATGTAACAGTGATTGCATAATACATGTACACATAAATATATATTTATATCTTGCAGAGAATGCATAAAACAGATGATTTAGGCAAATATTGATTATTGGCTGTAACGAATGTTCTTACAGACTGTATGACATACGCAATAATGCAGGGTGAAGCTGCAGTGTTAGGGTCCTCAATTATGTAGATATTTCATTTTGGGAAAAATATGAGTTAGGCGCTTAAATTACAAGGCTAATGATATAAAAGATCCTTTGCTATTTATCGATAAGAATAGCTGCATTAGTGTGGGTGTAGTGGGTTTCATCTCTCCTATTAACATTAATATCTGTTCTGGACAGACAGCAAAGGAAGATTACCTATGTGCCCAAGACAGTGTGCTTGAATCTTAATTGGATATAAGCATGTAAATAAGTACAACCAACCCACCCAGTGGTGGTGGAGGGTTAATGCTGGAACCACTGGTGATCACCATTTTGCCACCTCCTGCATGCCATCTGTGAAATCTTACCATTAACAGCTTGTTTAACATCTTTCTGCATTGTGGATATGGCAGGAGCAGGCTGTTCGTGTTCCATGTGAAGATGCTGTTCGACTTTATTCAGGTTAGACTTGAGCTGGTAAACCTGCTTCAGAAGTTTAGTCTGGAAGTTCTTCATTGTCAGCAGAAGTGGAAATTCACGGAACATCTGTAAAACAATCATCTACTCACTCAAAAACATTACAAATCACTTTAAGTTATTATGATTTTTCAGAAAATCACTGAAGAATTAAGTTTATGTTTTTCAGATCTGTGGCATGTGTATTATCAGTGAAGTGATATTTTTTATTGGATCTTTAAATAAGATCAAAATTAAAATGTGCCAAACAATTTAATATTATTATTTGTTTTAATGATTTGATATTTACAAAAGTAACATTATAAACAGTTAAAGTGTAAACTTGCACAAGGCCGAAAATCACTTCCTAGAAGCGTGTGGGGGGGAGGGGGTGGGGGGGACAGACCATCCACCTGTCTAAAAAGTGGGT
>JAULBS010069865.1:4971-15185 GCA_032355785.1 Symmetromphalus regularis | reverse complement strand
CACTTTTTCCCAAAAGTCTAGTTTTTACCAAAGAGATATTTTGTTCATGCTAAAATAAGGTCATCATTTACAACCAGTTAGTTTTATGTTAATGCAACAACATATTTACCTAACTGGTTTACCTAAAGTATTTTTTGCATATCTTATTTATGGCCTACAGAAAGGTTCAATATTAAAAGAACATTAGTCCCTCTTTCCAAAGCATTAAGTTTCCAAAAACTGACCAAGTTCCAAGCAGAATTCATCAATGAGGACTCTTCTTCCTGCTGGATTCATTGGCATAGCCAGGATTTTATAGGGGGTTGTGGGGTGTTTTATATACGAGGAGGGAGGGTGAAGTGGAGCAACAAAATACTAACAGGATTGCAAGACAAGCAAACATAAAATTTGAGGTTTGTAGGGGAAGGCATGCACTCACCCCCCCCCCCCTCCCCCAATTCCCCAATCTGGCTGCATTGTAAAGAACCCTGCACAATGTGTTTCAATATTCAAAAAGAAAAAAGCTTATTAAATAATCCAAGCAACTTACAAAATTAATAGTACATTGATCATCACTTATTTTTACATGGTTAAAATGACAACATGCAAAACCAACAACAATGCAAATGATATCAAAGAGTCACAACATATAAATGGCCACATGAAATTTACAATGAAATGTCATCATATCTACACGTCTATAGCTTTTGCTTTTCAAAAAATATACATCATGTTTGACATTTGCATTAAAGGCAGGTTTCACATAACATGAGATCTCAAGTGAATGATAAAAACACAGTAATCCTGGTTTCTGTTCTATCAGTGACCTGCTCAGCGTTGTATTATGTTAAAAATAAAACTTGTTTAAGCTGTGGTAATATGAACTCATGGACCAAATTTTGAAACGATAAAGCTAAAAAGTTATGGTAGACAGTGTGTATTAATAGTAAAGAAGCAATTGTTTATGCTTTGTTTATACAATGATCAATCAAATCCGAAAATGACAAAAATTAAAAGTAGGATTAACTTGAAAAGGGACCATCATTTATGTTACTGTTAAATTGCATTCAAGAACATAATTTCAAAATGACAAAAATAAAACTATGGAAAATGAATAAAACCTGGATTACTATAGTAAATGAATAAAACTCCAATTATAATTGGAAAGGAATGAGCCAAGAGTTATGGCTCTAATTAATCAAACCTCCAAATGACAAAGATAAAAGCTGAAATAAGTTTAAGAGTTATATATAACACTGATAGACCAACAGAGAATAGAAAGCTTTATTATATGATATTATGAAGACACCTCCCCAAGCTAACCAATAGCAATAGGTATCTTTATTCTTACTAATCTTTTAATGATAATTAAATAATTTCTGGTTTTGTTCAATGAGTGAAAAAAGAGACAGAGAGAAGGAAAAGATCACAGTTTCACTATCAAATACTTCTGGACCTTGTCCTTTGGTAAATTATTTTCCAGACTCTTTTTAATAAAATCCAGCAATGGACTATGTGAAGCTTGCTTAAGACAAATTTCTGGGGCCTAGCCAGAGAACGAAAAAAGCAGAGCAAACCCAGATGTTGTATCTTGAACCATGTGGATAATAAATATCAGTATCATGGGTAAAAAATAAAACAAATCTGACAAAATTCCAGATGAGGCAAGAGTCTCGCCGGTCTGATGCTGGCTATGCTAGAGGATTTTTTTAAACACTTCTATCGGACAAATGATCTACAAAATGACTCTCCTCAGGAACTATTAACATAACACAACAGGTCTGAGATATTACAAAACAGGCATACACCATACTACATATGATGACTACATATACACACAAACAATAAAACTCAGCTTCCTCTCATGGCATCTATATTTACATCCCAGCCTCAGGTAACAGCACAACTTCTAGTAATTACTTACAATACAATAAATTACAATTATCCAGCCAGGATTCTTAATCCAACACCTGGAATTGATTGAAGTCAAGTTGTCAGTTTATCACATAGTATTTATAAAATACTGCATTAGTGTAAGTCCCACAGAATCTTATCTTGAACCTTGCATCAAGCAGCTGTGTTAAGTCTGGTTAACAATCAGGAGCAAACACAAAAATGTAATTTGTGAAACACTGGAAAAGGTCATATTTAATGTCTTAAGCAATCACTAAAAACCAAACAAAAGTGCCCTGTAAATACAGGTGGCTGCTTAATACAGGTGATTTTGTACTAAAGCTGATATGAGAAAATAAGGTGACAATTTAAGACAAGCTGCTGTTTAATACAGATAACTGCTCGAGTAGGTTTGACAATAATGCTTAGTTTATTTCATGAGAGTATTGAGAATAATTTCCAAGATCTTTATAGTTACATATTTTGTTTCATTTTGCATCCTATTTCAGTTAATTTAAAGAAAAAAAGAAGACAAGTTTGAAATTAATAATATGAAAATATTCAAAAATGATGTAAATTGTAATGATGATAAACTTATTTTTCAAATCACTATGCAAAATCGGAGTCTTGCACATCTCTGATTCACAATTAACATGAATTAACAATTTTCATTTTCTTGCTGCCATTTATTCATTTGCTCACAAAGTGCTGTTTATAAAAGTTGATTGCAGATACTGCTTTACAAAGTTTTAAATTAAGTGTTGATAGGGGTGTGTGAACATCAGAAATATTTACATCTCCAAGAAAACCGTAAATCTACTTGTCACGACATAAAAAGCTACTTGTTCAAATTTTAATTAGAAAAATTTGACCTTGTTTCAGAACCTTTCTATATACAAAAAATATCAATAAGGATTAAAATACAGCTGTTGTTACCCTTTTTGTTACTAAATAATAATCTACATTAAATACCATCAAAGCAGAAATATTTATCATTAATTTTAATTCATTCAAGAACAATGAGAGTACTAAATGCTTCTTGCTGATAGTGCAATGTGCTGGGTTAGGAAAGTTGACATCTAATTCTTCTCCCCTAGCTAAATGTATTATAATGTAATAACTAATCTATTATCCAAAAAAGGCAGTGATATTTGTATAATCCATGCTGTATTACTTTCTTGCACAGATTCCCATGCCTGCCAGATAAAAAAATACAATTATTAGCAGGGTGATAAAAATAGATTATATTTGTGCACAATGTATTTAATTTATAAAAGTTTCTAAATTAAATTCTGATTATCTGGATTATTAATACAGTGAACCATCTAAATTACATTCATGTACAACCAACAATTTGTTCTAATTTACGTAAGTTTTTTCAAGAAAGACAATAGGGCATACAGAATTAGTACACAAGATCCCAAGTGTGTTATTCATGGGTGTTTAGGGCTTAATTACTTTATGAAATTAGCTGCAGGCTCTCTTCAGAAAGGATGTACTTGGGGTAGTATGAAACACAATCTCCTGGCATCCGGTATATAATTATTACTGGCAATTTAAAACATTTTGTTGGGAGAATGACTGTCCATGTTAGCAGGTATAATGCTGAGATTAAACAGCAATGAACTGGATCACGGGGTATTTCTAGTGCTAGTTTAAAACAGATTAGTCTCTAAACAACAGTCTGCTCTATTTTAGAAGAGTGATGACTCTCTCTCACAAGTATAAAAGGTGAATTTTTTGCATTTGTCTTTTGTCATTTCATCCCTCAAAATGTAAAAAAGAAAAACCTGCTATCCTCATATGAAATTTCTAACCTGGAATAATTTTTCGACCCTTCTTTGCTCTCTTGCTATTTCTAAACAGAGATTACTTAACAATGAATTTGGTATAGACAAGTTTTTGGATTATACAAGTTTATGGATTACACAGATGTCATTTCTGTATATTTAAGTATGATCCAGTGGAAATAAAACAATATCTTTTTAAATCTGGTATTGATAACGCTCATGACCAACCCAACACCATTGGCCCGTTGCACATTATGTATCTAACACATGACACTTCGATTCTCTGACAGGGCTGTATTTAAATTCATGAATGATAATGATCTTACACTGAGTATATTCAAAGTAAAGCAGGAAACACTGGCTGAACTTAAACATTTTCTATCAGATTTTATGTTATGTGTGTAACATTTTCATGGAATGAGGCTATTTTAGTATTTCTACACAATTTTTCCCAAATAAAACTGGATGCACCATCTCACAGTTCAAAAATCACAATTCAATCACAAGTTCTGTACATATAAATAATTTACATTACAATGTTAGGATTCGTTTGTTAACAACTGTTTTGCATCGTCCAAAACATTTGATAAAAGTGTTCCATCCGTGCTCTTGCCGTCAACATTGAGAGAGTCTTCACTCTGAAAATAATAACATCAAACAGAGTTAAATAGTAAGAACAAATGAAATTTGTACAATATTTATTTATTTACTTAATGACCGCACTGCCCTGCACAAAAAAAACATTGGATATTGGGGGCGCAGTGGGTGACACTGTGGTTACTTCACTTTAAAAAAATATATATATACTCACAAATCAATATTAAAACATATTTACAATATAACAATGACATCAAACAAAGACCATAATAAACAAAAACAATTTCTAAATAAAACTTACACATGAAATAAAATACTAACCATTATGACAAGTAAACACATATGATGGTCTTTATCTCAGATTTCATATTACCAGAATTTACACATGAAATGAAATACTAACCATTTTGAGAAGTAAACACATAGGATGGTCTTTATCTCAGATTTCATATTAATTACAATATACACATGAAATGAGCTACGAACCATTTTGACAAGTAAACACATAGGATGGTCTTTATCTCAGATTTCATATTAATTACAATATAGACATGAAATGAAATACTAACCATTTTGACAAGTAAACACACAGGATGGTCTTGTATTGTTTTGCTGTAAAGTGATGCACTCTTGTCAACTTGTTCCACAACTACAACCAGACAAAATAAAATACTGTATTAAATAGTGATGAGAACCAATGAAATACTATGATCAATCATCATGATACTCTTGATTTATAGTTGCCCTTGCTTATTCATTTTGCTATGGCACTGCAATGACAATTTCATAAAAATAATCATACTTTATTATTTTAACGGCAGTATAATGCTGCAATATCCACTGTAAATTTCAAGACCTGGATCATCATTTGTAGCAACCAGTCTATGATTAACTGATAACTGATGAGGTATATATTAAGTTTTGGGGAACACAGGTATGATTTTGAAAAACAGCATGCATCTGTTTTAGAAGAAATAATGGAAAGGACAGGTTGTTTAATGGCACGCCAGCACATTGTTTATTCACCAGCTATTTGGAGTCAGACATGTAGAGTTTTGTGACTCATAGTCTTCAGAGGAAACCCACTACTGCCACATAGGCTACTCTTCCTGGATAGCAGCAACACATCTTTTATGTGCTTTTCTACATATGGCAGCACATACCACAGCCTTTGATAAATAAATAGTGGACCATTGGTCTTTTAGAAGAAATAATTATCTGCCTGTAAACATCTGGTAAACAAAACATATAACATGAATAATTAGTGAAAACAGTACAACAGAAGAAGGGAAGTTACTCTGCATGGGAACTATTTATTTTAGTTGATCATTAAAATTTTAATCAATTAATATCTCAAATAAGCAAAGCAAGTGATTCAAGTCCAACTTGATTACTTAGAACATCATTAGCAATGGTATTTCAGATCTATTATGAGTAATTTATACTTCAACAATTAGAATACTTGGAGCAAGAAATGATCCAATGAGGAAGCCTAGACTGACAACTACTCTGAGCTATGTCTACACTTAAATAATAACATATATAAGTCTTGCTTCACTTACGTCTAAAATGTAGGAAGAAACATAATTTGGCAATAATATGAGAAAATTCTCTATCTACTGGTGTTATGTTGGTTGAACTTTTAGCACTCAGGTCTCCACTTCCTAACAATGTTGTGAAATCAGCACTGAAAAAAAAGGAAATAAATCAATAAAAATTGAATTAAATAGCATCACTGTACAAAATTAGCAAATCTAACTGAAACACTGATCTGTTCATATTTCAAATGCAAGTGCTAAATGGGTAATGTGACCAGATTTGATGAGCTACATTTTGTCCACCAGGGCAATACATTCATAATTTATACATCATAATTCAACTTTTACCTTTCATTTTATTTACATGGTATACTGTATTTTCAAATGAACTAGCTTAGTGGCAATCAATCAATAATAAAAATAAATAAAAAAAATTCTGAAATTACATTAACATGGGCTATCAGAGTAGGTTTTTAATTAAAGTAATTTGTATAATAAATGACAAACATTACATAACAGATTACTGATATTCAAACCTTTTGCATGGTGTAGTCATAAGGTAAGAGCTGCAGGGTAAATGGATTTTGAAGTCCAGTTTGTCATGCGTAGAACCGTCTTCAGTCTGAAAATAGTCAAATCTAACTGACACACATTTAAATTGAAAAAAGGAAATAAACATATCTAAATCATAGTTAACTTAATTTTCAGAATAACATTCCATATATTTGAAATTCTGAAGCATGACAACTTTGAAGTACTGGTTGATCTTTTAGAATGATAAGTTAAAAGAAGAAAGGAACAGACTGTTTAATGACATCCCACAACATTGTTTATTCAGAGGCTGTTAGGTGTCAGATATATGGTGTTTTGCAACTCAGGGTCTTTAGAGGAAACATGCTACCACCACATAGGCTAAACTTTCTGATTAGCAGCACGAGATACTTTATAGTGCCTTTCCCAGACAGGATAGCACTTACCACAGCTTTTGATAAAACTTGTTGATGGACCAGTGGTTAGTGCAAGTGGCATACACCTACCCACTGAGTCTTTCGGAGCATTTATTCTAGGTTGGAGCCAGTATCAAGATTAAGTCACTTGTATCAACTGGGATTTGATCTCAGTACCTACCAGATATTAGTATGATAACTTAACCACTATGCCACTAAGGCCAGTTAAAAGATTGATAGATTTACACTTAAAAGAAGAATGGGTAAAAATAAACTTAGATCTAAATAAGACTGGCAGGATTCTGCCCACTGTGGCCCACGAGTTAAGAATAAGTAAAGGGAACATTTCGTTCAGTATCACATCATGAACCACAAGACAAATTTCAGTCAGCTTTACAAGTTTAATACCCAAAATAAACAAATGCTAATTAATTTACACTAATTAGCATTTGTCACTAATCAAATTTAATGAAATGTTCCCTAAATTAATATTAATACAGGTGATCATGTTGCACAAGTCATAAACCTATGTCGGTGTAATAAAATTATGAATTAGCAAGCTGCTACTAAACCTACAGACTGTAATGCATTTTAGTTCTTTACTCATAACTTCCTAGCATGAGCTCAAGACCAAACAATGTGTTAGTACGGACAGTGTCAAATGTCTAGAGCAATAAATCAGTTCTGGACAATAAAATCAACATGGCTGGAACACTGTATGTACCTTGATAATGTATGTAAGTGTGCCACGCATCTTCTGCGGGGTTGTAATACTGTCAACAGAAAAAGCAAACTGTCCTTCATTCTGAGATCCAGGAAGCAGCGTGAATGGAACCTTCACTGCATCATGATGGCTGTGTCCCATCTACAATACAGAGTCAAACAATTTCAAACATCTCGTATCTCACTGTGTAATGTCATGAATGCTGTGTCCCATCTACAATACATAGTCAAACAATTTCAAACATCTCGTATCATACTGTGTAATGTCATGAATGCTGTGTCCCATCTACAATACAGTCAAACAATTTCAAATATCTCGTATCATACTGTGTAATGTCATGAATGCTGTGTCCCATCTACAATACAGAGTCAAACAATTTCAAACATCTCGTATCATACTGTGTAATTTCTAATGGCTGTGTCCCATCTATAATACAGAGTAAAACTACAATCTCTCATCATACTGTGTAATAGCATGATGGTTATGTAATTCTGACACAGTCTTCATAGGAAACCCTCGACTTTTTCCATTATCTTTCACATGCACTTTCCCACACACAGAACATGGTCTTTGATATACCAGATGTGGGGCATGGAGTGAGGATAGGAAATAAAACCAATCATATAATCAGTCCACTGAGGGTTTTCTAGTTGCTTTTAGACATTTTATTTTATCCAACAAAATGATAAAATCTGTATAACTGCTATCATCATTTAAAATTTCTCAACAAAGATTTTTAGAATAAGACTGTTCCCCTTCTAATTTTAAATGAAGAACACAGAAATGTATTTTCCATTAAACAAGACATGATTGTGAAAACTATGGTTAGTTCCATAACAAATAATATCTACTTACACCTCGAATAAGTTTCGTGTTCAAAGTGTCCAACACATTAAACTCCATGTCTTTTAGGTGCTGCGACGTCAAGTTGTTGAAAATAATCGATACAATAATTTGATCACTTCTTTGGTGTGTCACTCGGGTTTCGTAAGTCTTCAATAGAAAAATTATTTAAAAACATTAAAATACATTTAATGACTTTGAAAACAAAAAGGAAATGAAAAGAAATAAAAGAAAGAAAAGGAAGAAAGAAAGAAAAGAAAAGAAAAGAAAGAAAGAGTAAACAAAAATAAGAAAGAGTATTTCAAGCATGGCATTTTACGCCCAAATCCTTTATTTTGGATTAGAGATTTTTTTTATATAATATTTCAAAGTCACCAGACAGAATAAGAATAAAATTTATTATGATTTGCAGAAAATTATATTAAAAATAAAACAAAGTTTAAAAAAACACTGAGCACTAATAATGGATTTAAATCCCATCAATTTAGACACAAATTCTATCACCGGTACTAATACAAATAAGTTCAGTTTAATATAAGAAAAATGTTAGATATACAAGAAACAAATCTTAATATTCTTACCAAAACATTCAATCTGAAATTCTTACTTGCACATTTCTAACATCAGCTTGAACTTTTTGATGTCATAGATCATAAAATTAATATTTTTCTCAATTTATATATTGGTATACGTAAACTTGAAGCTCACAAAGATGGAATTAAGTGGAGAAAGGTTTGCAGAATTTCACTTTATGTTTGAAATAATCATCTGCATCTCCACTGTAGTGACCAAAGGAAGGCAACCTACTTATTGTGCAATCTAAATATCCTCTAACAATGCACAGCTGCAATGTGAACATCTCAGGATGGCTTTTCTTATTGTAATAAAAAATAACAGATTGATCTACTGTTTTTACTTGTTTTGTTTAACAACTCCACAAGTGTGAGTCAGCCTCTGATGGGTTTTAAACCACTGTCTTCAGCTTGAAAGTCCAATGTCCTACAAGTGGTCCAATGAGGCTTACCAATTTAATCACTGATGCAATATCATCCAAGAAATCTAATTTAAAACATACCATGGAAAAGATATATTGTTCATACTGGATGAAACAAAAACAGACAGTACAATTTGTTACTGGAAAATGACATATATAAATGACTGATTAAAACTCACCATTCTAATGGATAAATTTTCTGCTAATAATTTATAACTAGACATGGGCTGAAAAAAAAAAAAAATCATAGCATTAAAAACTCAAAATTCAAATTTTATAACAACAGGATATTTTACATATTTTAACAGTGGAGGATCATCTAGAATGGATAGGACATGTGCGTGCACCGCAGCTAAAACAATTATATGTTTATTACCATGTAATTGTGAATTAATTACTAAAAAATTAAGATTCTTTTGGATTCCCATGATATAAGTGGTAGGAATTAAAATTGATTCTTGTAGCCTGTATTCAAAACTGCATTCTGCAATAGAGAACAAAAAAACATGTCTTGAAATACCAAGAACAAGTTTGCAAATCTATTTTTGTCCTCAAATCCCAGACTATCTCACTAGTTAGTGTAACAGTAATGAATAGGTAAGCAAAAGCCATTAATCCAACACTGTAACAATTTTTCTCAATTTTTTTTCATATCCTAATGCAGTTTGCTAATTATAATCTGAAGGCAGTTATTTAATGCATATTTGAATAAACGATAATAAAGTTCAATTTAATGATGAAAAACAAGTTTGTTATCATTACATTGTATTGATCACCATACTGGAAACAGCCCCCATGCATCTGAATATCAGGAACATGATCCCATATGAATATGATGAAAAACAAGTTTGTTATCATTACATTGTATTGATCACCATACTGGAAACAGCCCCCATGCATCTGAATATC
>JAULBS010069854.1:0-21955 GCA_032355785.1 Symmetromphalus regularis | reverse complement strand
GGCAGGCAGGCAGGCAGGCAGGCAGGCAGGCAGGCAGGCAGGCAGGCAGGCAGGCAGGCAGGCAGGCAGGCAGGCATTTTTATGTTAATGGACACAAGACAAATTTGTATTTGCAATCTTAGAAACCAATAACAGAACATTCCAAGATGGTAGCCAATAGGAGGAGGTTCAAGTTAATTCTATATTTATTTAGTTGCTAATCGAGACAAAGGTAATAAATCTATTATGCTTTATCAATCAGTTTATAATTTTATAGTTTTCTGACAGACAGTAGACCCATACATCAGATGTGAAGTGATTACAATGTCAATGTTTAAGTGATTCCTGGTGACATATTAATGATTTAACAGTTGGACTGTCCCTGTCATTATTGCAAGATTTCCCTGCAGAGATTCTTCATAATCAAATAAATAGCTTAAGACGTGACGGAGTTTCGCAGTTAGTCGCTGTGCAATATATAGTTATCATAAAAGTGCTACGGTCACTCAAATGAAAGGTAATTTCTGTCATTTTCAATTATTTCGAGCGGGTCGCTTCTTACTGTTATAGTGCCAGGCTAAAGTGAGACTAGGTCACACCTTGTAAAAGGCTGCGGTATGTACTGTCCTCTGTGTGGTAGCGTATAGACATATCTTTAGAAGGTGTAATGTGTTTTACTGCTGCAGGTTTCTTCTGTGGACCATACGTTCGAAATATACTCTTTACTCCCAATATGATTGTAGTGGTATTTATATTGTTGCCTGATGATGACTATGATGATAATGATGATGGTAATGACAATGATGGTGATGATGATAATGATGATGATGATGATGATTATTATTATAATATTATTATTATTATTATACTGTTTGTTGTATGATGTTAATGATGAAAGCTCACGTTTGAGTATCCTACTTCACTGCTAACAGAAGAACATCGGAAAAGCAATGTGGTATTTAAAAGGAATGTCATAGGACTCGTATCTTAGCAAATACACGTACATGAATAATTTAAGCATTTCTGGTAGGTACGGCTATGTGTAAACATACGTTAAAGTATGGAAGAGACTTAAACAGACAAAGAATCAATTGATCAAGTGCAGAAAGATTAGGATTGCAATTTGGAATTATATAATGGCTGTTGTATATTATCATATCAGACACCAATATATACATGTATATCAAATATATGCTGGACATTATATATTATCATATTGTACACCCAGACATATATCAAATATACATTAATGTTCTGTTTACTTTGACAGATAGTTGCATTCGCCTGTTGAATATAAATGCGCTAAATGGATTTGTGGTAAGGTGAATAAGTTGACAGTTAATCAGTTATTAAATACGGCTGGTGTCAGTGCTAGACTAAGTAACAACTAACATGGTTATACATGAGCTTGCTCCTATTTGTGGTTTCTGAACAGCGTCTGTGAGCTGACACCATGACTTCGTGAATACATACGCTGACACGCATACAGATTATGTGTATTGCTAAGTGATGAAATCAGGTATTCGCAAAAGTCACCGTGTTCTGTCTTGGCGTCCAAATGTCTTTCATTTCTATTAGGGGTCGTCCATTTTTTAAATCATTTTCACAAATATACAAAATGTACTTTGAGGAGAAGGAGGTTAAAGGGACATGTACGCTTTTCAAAATAATTTTTAAAAATGACGATATTACTATTTCGAAATCATCATATTTTTGTTTTCCTTTTCAGTTTGTACGCTTTTTGGGGCGGGGGGGGAGGTGTTTTGGAAAAAGAGTACGTTTTGTACGCTCATGAAAATGATGCGAAAATGGATGACCCTAAGTTATCAAAATGATGAAAACGTTTGATGGGTGCTTTTTGGTAATGAATGTGTGTGTTTTTTAGTTACTATGGATTTTTTTTTGGATTTTTTTTTTTTTTGATTTGAAAAAAAAATGGAATGTTATTTGTCATATGTTTATTACATTGCATTATGGGAGTGAGATCGCATAATTAAAAATATGATACATCTAGTTGATATTTAGGAATGTTGTTAAATTTCGAGTATATTGAGTACCTTACAGGTGCTGATACGCGGGTATCCTGACTTTTCACTTGAACTGCACGTCAGTGCCAATACAGCCTCAGTAGATAACAGTAAATATGTCATATACAGTATAGCTTTATTTGCCGGATATATGATAACTGAACAGTATAATGACAGTGAACGTGTAGCACTAGATGGGCAGGCTGTAGTACAACAGTGTGACGGCTGCAGTAACCCAGAGGCGGATACAGACGATCATAAGCGTACTAGATAGGGGCAGTGAGGACAACACACACACACACACACACACACCGCCCCCACTCCACAAGCTGGAGCAAGTTTCTTATTCGGGCAAAACTTAAGTTGGCATTTTCTTTTTAAAATCTTATATTCAGGCAAAGATCTATCTTCCTCCCCCCCTCCCCTCCCAAAAAAATGGGAATCCGTAGGAGAATGTAGATGATTCACTGTCGAGAGGTTCACTGTCAGTGTTCATACCTACCCAAATACACAGGATATGGGTGATTGTCAGGAGGGGAACGTTCCTCCCCTACCAGTGGACCTGGACCTGGTTGGTCTGTAATGTAGGGATGTGCAATATAATTTGTAATGTATGTTTTTAAAATCGGAATATAACTTAGTCGTAGGATCGAATCCCTACAATGGATGTTCCGATCCAGTTAGTAAGACACAACTGACAATTAATGTATGTGGTATTTCTGGTACTGTGAAAAAGACTACCCATAAAGACCTTTGTTGTTAACAGAAAAGAAGCATCTGGGAGGAGGGGGCTGTTATATGAAATATTGTAATTTTGGCACCTAATTTACCACTGATTAAACTTAGCGGACATACAAGGAGGGTTTAGCAAGTTTATACACCCCTTTGTTTTTCTATGAAACGATTTTTCACTTCGTGTATAAAAAAAAGAGGGAATGAGTAGAAACGGATACTTACATATTTAGATTCCCCATGGTCCTCCACATAATTTAAATAGTATTGCTTGCATACTCCCTGGAAAATGCCTTAAAATGGGAAGCCAATTCATTAACTGACCCCCCTCCCTCCTTCCACCGCTCCTTTTCTTTAAAACCTGTGTTGTCCGCACCTAGGTATCTTAAAACATTTCTTTCTTGTCTCTCAAAATTAAATTTTAAGTAATAGGTCACCTTTTGCTGTTACAAATATATTTATAATGCATTAAATTATGACCACAAACATTCATTGTACAGAATTCTACATAATCCATAATTAGTATATTGAAATATAACTATATGTGTGCTAGTAGCAACAGTTGTCGGCCATTTATTGGTATTTTAAATTGCATTTTAAATTAAATTCACCTTATACGAATGATTTTAATTACTTGCTAATCACACCACAAGATATCATACATTTGGTAACTTTTACATGTAGTCAGTGTGAGCCAAACCTCCCACGGGTTTCGAACCACTATCTTTCAGCACAAGAATCCGATATTTTTACTGCTATTGCAATTTTAAATTTTATGTTGGAGAAAATTCACATTTAAAATAATATGCAGCTGCTTTGTTTTAAAATATTTAAATGTGAAAAAATGTAATGCAAGATAAATTTTAATAAAATCGATATCGATAATTTTTACATTAATTGAATATTGTGCACTTACCTGCATAGTCGTAATCAACAGATTGATGTTTTAAAATCCTGCTTTCAATGTCTGTTTCTGCCGCAGGTTACTGTTAACCTTCACTGCAGTAAAATAATATCAGATTTTTTCTTTTCTTCTCTCTTTCACTTTCTGTTTGCAAGAGTTCTCTTGTAAGACTAGACTTGCACTTGATCACAATAATTCCTTTTACCTTCTTTACCTGTGCTCTGCACAAACGCTTTGATGGATGCTTTTACTTTTATTAATGCGTGTTGCGGTTCAGTGAAGCGAAAAATAAATTCGTTTATTATCGACGTTCCTACTCATATTTTGTTTACGACAATCACAAACCGTGTCCATAAAATAAGTTAATAAAAGTGACTTGTGTAAAGTCAATATTTGCAAAGCGCCTTCCGTTCTCGTATATTGCATATGTCTCTGTCGCTCTGTTGTAATTTTCTTCCTGCTTCGTGAGCGTTTTGATTGGTTTAAATCTGTAGCGGCTCAGCCAATCAAATGAATTAGGTCGCTGTTCTACTCTCATTGAAGATCTCTTAGTAGGTGTGTGGTGTGTAAAATATTGACCCCATGTTAGTTTATTTTGTTAGACTTTTTTTAAATTATTATTATTATTTTTTTTTTTTGCTGAGATTTGATTTGTTTCTCACATGTGTATATTTCCATAATGTGACCGTTATATTCAGTCAACAATTAATGACAGCTAATCACATATTGACGAAATCTTGTGAATATATTTAGTTGAGATGAAACGTTTTATCTTTGAAAGTTACCATCTTTAAAAATTTACATTAATTAATAGAGGTTGTCAACCGTTCAAGAGTTGATTGGGATTATGTATGTGGCCTTCTCTGTCAAAGGGATCTATAAATAAATAAATGTTCTGTTAAAAGTAGTTGTTTGGTGGAAATTTAAGCAATAGAAATTTATACCTTCCAGAAATTAGAATGTTACTTTTAAAAAATTCCTAATCAATTCACAGTATCTATGTATGTAAACAATACGGTGGGTGAGTTTGTGGCTTTTTATTTTTTTATGTGACCCATATCAAAGGATGTAGTTTGTGCTATACGGTCGGTACGATTGTCCATATAAAAGATCCTTTGCTGCTTATCGGTAAGAGCAGGCATATTAGTGTGGCGACAGCGGGTTTCGTTTCTACTACTGACGTTAACCTCTGACCTGGACAGACAGCACAGGATGCTGAGTTGTGCTTGAATCTTAATTGAATATACTAGTAAGCATGAAAATGTGTACAACCAACCAACCACTTTTTTAATATTCTCTTGAATATAAAAAAAATAAAAACAGCTTGGATAATTAATTAATGACTGGTGATTACGTTTAAATTGTATTTTGTATTATGCTTTAGCGTAGCTAGTATAAGGCAGACGAGGCGCTGCCTTGTCTGGAATTTCCGCAGATTTTTCCCCACATGATACTGTTTTTTATTATCTACCTGGTTCAAGCTCCTAGCATCTGGTTCTGCCTCGGCGTTTTTTCCTCTCTGGCTACGTCCCAGTTATGTATTATGATATATCAGCTAAGGCGTAATAACAACAGTATAGACTGACTAGACACATTTGGGAAACACAACAAACCCCGTTAGTCTGTGAGACAGATTTAATTGCTGTAAGAATAGGAAAGATAGACAGCAGATTTTCATCACAGCAGTTCACAAACAATGAACAGGTCGTTATAGAAAACAACGGCCTTCACATGCTCAACTATTTGTATTTCAGTGCCAGGGCTCGCGGGTTTTATTGTCGTATCCCTGACCATGAAAAACCAGAAAATCACGCTAAAATATTCATCATGTATAATTTGAATTCAGCTTCAACCGGACCTGGTTTGTGGGACAGAATATAGATGTTATGGATGCAGAATTTAATTTGCGATATAATCATTATTTGTTTACGTGACGCAAGTTACAGTTGAAATAGGAATATAGTTTTCATAAACATTCCTTCTGGCTATACCAGTGTTTTTTGTTACAATCGATATAATTATAATTGCATTTACGTAATAATACACACTCACACAGATATACTTTGGAAGGATTTAACAAAATATTCAAAGCTCCTTTCTTATTTTAAACGCTTCTTATTATAATTTGCTCTTACAGAAAGATATTAACAGTGCAGACGATGAACCATCTTGAGTTTTGAGTGTTAATAAACCTCTGTTACCAATTTATATTTACCCTTTTGTAATTTTGAATTACTTCCAATGTTAAAAAGCTTTAAAATATTTTAAACCCCTCCTTTCAAATGTTTTACTGTCACTGCATTGTTAGATTGACAACTGCTTCGTTACCAAAACGTTATTTACATGTATTTGCCAGTTAAATTGATGTTGGCTAGAATACTCTCAAATTGTGCGAAGAACTGGTCTGGTCTCTGTTTTTCATCACATATAATAACATAAAACAAATCCTTTTGCATGGATATTTATGGTTTGGAACATGCATGATGAAGGTTTTATTTACAGTAAACAAACGCACGTGGTCCCTCTTCCCCCTCCCCCCCCCCCCACTATACACACACACACTTGTGAGTCTTTTTTTACAGATTAATGTTTGCCATTGTAACCAAAATCTTATAAAGAGTTTGTAGCCGAACCATTAGTGCACCCCCGGCCCCAACCTCTCTCTCTCTCTCTCTCTCTCTCTCTCTCTCTCTCTCTCTCTCTCTCTCTCCCCCACTCCGGAAGTCGTTCCTACGGGCCTGGAACATCAGCGCTGTATAAAATTAGAAATAAGCATTATAAATCTGACGTAGATACCTTTAGGTTTACTGTTCGTTGTTTTATACTGTGTTATCGTAAAGACCCATGTATTAGAGAGACGAGGTTCCGGTATATATTTAATTGCAAGAATTATTATAATTAAGAGAGTATAAAAACACGTCCTTTCAGCGGTATCGATCCCATGATCTACCGTGTATCAACCCAACACACTGATACTGAACGCAGTCTTTCTCTGCTGACAATTCACTTCCTGGTGCGTTAAGATCGTCTGTGAATAAAATCAATTGTCTTGGAGAACTGATGACGTAGGTTTGCACTTTAAATATCGATACAAGAACACTGTGTACTGAAACCTGCAAGAAGTTCTTGTTATGCTGGTAGCTGCGTGGACGAGGTATTGTTGGAGATATTGGAAAACATGTATTTGCAGATAATGTAATTGATATTTTTTTTACAATAGCTTTTCTTCGATAAGCTGTATTTGTTCCTGGGATCGCAGCTCAGAGGCCTGGGACAGACTGTACGTGATGTATATTAGTGCATTTTTTAAATAGCATTCCGATCTTAGGACGTAGTGCAGTAGATAAGCTCTCATATTATAGCAATTGTGCATATTATGAGAAAAGCTTGAAATTTCTAACATAGTAGGTATATACCACAATATGTATTTCTAAGTGTGGAGGGAAGTCAGATTTGACATCTGAAGACTGTGAGAGGTCAAATCAAAGATCGCCACCAATCCTTTGGGTCTAAAGTTCAAACGCGCTTAATTTTGGAACCAGCCAGTGTAGAAAAACACTAAGGTGACATTTACAACTAAAATGGGGATCCCCATTCATTTGGTAATACTTTTGAGATCGTCAGAATTCACGGAAATAGATTTAGGTCAAAGTCAAGGTCAACATTTACCAAAGAAATAAGCAATCAGTTGAAATTTGCAAATGAACACCATGTGGTGTCTCATGTTTGAGATGTCATTTTAAACTAATCTTAAGATGCTGATATATTTGTTGATTGTTTCAAGGTTGCCAGAAAAGGTCATACATTGAAGTCAAGATCAAAGCACACTCAGTGGCAATGATACAGTACTCTACTCATGATAGCAATTCAGCCCTTAAACCCTTCTCAGTGGTTCATCAAATCCCGTGGTATGTGCGTCCTGTTTGTGGGAATAGACCCTTTGCTGCTTATCGAAAAGAATATCATATGTGGTGGCCGCGAGTTTCCTCTAAAAAAAATATGTCAGAATGACCAATATGGTTGACGTCCAATTGCTAATAGCAAGATAAAAATCAATTCGCTCTTGGAGCGTCGTTAAAAAAAAAAAATATTAGCCGTCCTAAAATTGTGATGCTATTTCAAAAATGGATTTATTGTGGTTAGCAGATTTACGAAATACGAAACGGTCTTTGTTTCTACATTAGATTTTTCAGCAAGTGGGTGATATTAAGGCTGCTGTGGAATGCTTGAACAAGTACAATAACAAGAAAAACAAGAACTGTTTAGTCAAAATGATAAAGAAATGTTCGTTCCATATATGGGCCACTATGAACAAGAGTGTACAAGTCGTTTCGTTTGGTTCATTATCATCTATAAGTATATTGAATTTTACGCATAATATTTGTCCACTTATTCTAAGTACAAAATTAAGCACCAAACTCGTTTATCGTGTTACTGAGTAAGGAACTGATAGTGCCCAAACATGTTTGAAATGGAAACCTTAAAGGTTTGGCAATAAAATAGTGTGTCTAAAGTAAAAGTAAAGTTGGTTTTATTTAACGACGCCTCTAGAGCACCTTGATTTTTATCTTATCATCGCCTATTGGACGTCAAACATATGGTCATTCAGACATATTGATTTAGAGGAAACCCGCTGCCGCCACATAGGCTACTCTTTCCGATAAGCAGCAAGGTTATTTATATTCACTGTACCACATACCACGGCCTTTGATAAACCATGTGTGGACCACTGGTTGGTACGAAAAATAGCCCAATCTGCAAATGGGTCCACTGAGAAGCATCGATCAGACGACCGACAGATTCACAGGCGGACACTTCAGTTTGAGCTAGATCCTGCTCCATAGAGTGTCTAAATTCACCATCAGGATATATCGGTCGCTTTTAGCCATCTCAACAACAGCTCCATATACATATAATAACATAAAATATATTTATTTTTTTACTATAATACCATACCGGTATATACTCTTTAATGTTTTGTGTTGTTTTTATAGAAGTGACAAAGACTTTTTTTTTAAATATCATTTCTATTTTATACCGTTTTTTTTACTAGTAGCTGTCTAATTCTCACTGTTATTGAGAACTATGAACTTATGAACAGCGAAGTAGCGCATAAAAAAAACATTAAAAATAAAATAATAAAAATATAATATTTAGTCAGATAGGGTGACTCATCTTCTAAGTGCATTAAAGGAAGATGTGTAATTTAATGCTGGAGATTCGTCAAACGTCACAATCTTGCATAAAATGTAGCACAATAATCGGATAATATAGAGACTGCCTTTATCTGCTGGTGCACGGGTTATGTCGTAGACAATGCCTCGAGGAGAACTTGGACGTGGATGGTGACGTGAGGTATAGGGTACCTAATGCGTCATACAGTCTAAAAAGGTCATATAGCTGAGATAAGAATACATTTACATTAAAATCATAGTTAGACAGTTGAACATAACATACAATTAAATAGTTCGTTGTTTGAAGTTCATTCAGTTTAGGTTCATTTAAACTGTATAGCTGATTTATTGTAATAAGTTGAATTAATGAAATAGTTAACTGATCACATGGGGTAAATTCAATTAATGGAATAGCAAACTGATTACTTTAAGAAAGCTGAGTTAATGGAATAGCTAACTGATCACGTGGTTCAGTTAAGTTAAAAGCTGACTGACCATATGGGGTAGGTACCAGACTCGGTGGCGCAGTGGTTAAGGTATCGGACTCGAGGCTGGTAGGTACTGAGATCAAATCTCAGTCAAGGCATGGGATTTTTAATATCGGTATCGGCTCCAACCCAGAGTGAGTGCTCCGCAAGACTCATTGGGTAGGTGTATACCATTTACACCGACCAGTGGTCCACAACTGTTTTATCAAAGGCCTTGGTATGTGCTATTCTGTCTGTGGGATAGTGCTGTTTCGTGTCAGCTTCTAACACTAACCTCTGTCGTGGACAGACAGCACAGGAACCTGAGTTGTGTGCCCAAGACAGCATGCTTGAACCTTAATTGGATATAAGCACGAAAATAAATACAACGACCACCACCAAGCACCACTTACAATTAGAAACTGGAGGTAATGTGGCAGTAGCAGGCTTCCTGTAAAGACCATGAGTTGGAAAACATTATATGTCTAAAAGATAATAGCTGCTAAATAAACAATGTGTTGGTGATGTTAAAAAATCTATTCTTTCCTTTTATCATATGTTTGCATTATACATGCCATTGGTATTTTGTGACATTTAAATTTTTTTGTTATTGAATGATTGATGTTTCAGATTCGTTTCTTAATTTAATTGATGTAAGTGAGCAGGATTTTAGTTCAAACGGTAAAGTGTCCGGCTGTGAAGTTGTTCGTTGGATCGATCCTTCTCAGTGAACCCATTTGCAATTTGGGCTATTTCCCATTCCAACCAGTGGTCCACAACTGGTTTAACAAAGATTGTGATATGTGCTGTCCTGTCTGTGGGAAAGTACATATAAAAGACCCTTTGCTCGTTATTGGAAAGAGTAGTCTATGTGGTGGCAGCGGATTTCCTCTAAAAATATGTCAGAATGACCATATGATTGACGTCCAATAGCGGATGATAAGATAAAAATCAATGTGCTTTAGAGGTGTTAAATAAAACAAATTTTATTGTAATTGATGTAAATTTGCTAAATGTATTTTGTTATGGTTCTGCTCTTTATCTTGACTCTGTCTTTTTCTCTATTTAGGCATTAGATGAACATTACCTGGGGGTCGATGCTCAGTTTGGTGGAGTCGATCAACGAAAAATATTTACTTATGCAGAGAAGGTAATTAGAGAAATAGAATGCTGCCATTTTTATTATTGTTATTTCATGATAATATTAAGATAACAATAGCAATAATTTCCAACAATTAGTTTTTTCCTTCCTTTTCCATCGCAAATTGCGATGCGACTCCGGTTATTTTGTGCCTTGATGTATTATCAAAACACTCTCAGACTGATATACCAGATTTGTTTAATCAGGTTTTTTAAAAATAATTATATATATAACCAAACTGAATTACAGCACTTGTATTTATACTGGGATGTTTTTATGTCTGAAGAGTTATGTACTACATTGTACTTGGTGTTCTGTGGTTTCACTGTTAATACTGATTCAATATGGTTTTGTTAAATACTCTTTTTTCTTCTTCTCCCAGTGCTTACCACATCTTGGATTTACAAAAAGAATACATCTAATGAATCCTATGGGTAAGTATATTGAATTGTGGTTTACTTTGTATACCGGTATCGGCTCAGTGATGGTGGAATATGTATCTTTTATTTAGTAGCAGCAGCAGTATGGTGGTGATAGTAGTAGTATGAGTGGTGGTGGGTGTGGCATATTTATTACTCTTTCATTTGGTAGAAGTAACAGTAATAGTGGTGGTTGTGGTAGTTGCAGTAGTAGTTGTATTATTAGCAGTAATAGTGGTGGTTGTTGTGGCATATTTATAACTTTTACATTTAGTCATGAGCAACAATCGCTTCCTAAAAGATGTGGGGGGGGAGGGCGATTGAGCTGGGATGCTTCCTGGAAGTGGGGGCCATGGAGCTGAAGGCATGCACCTCCTCCGTAACTTTTGTTTTTTAATTCAAGGTTTTTGAAATGCCTTTTCCTGCAAAAAAATTCAAATTATAATAGACCTGTGTATATTGGTATATTTGCGCTAAGACCACGTGGCTAAGTTTTACGTTGATATCATGAAGAGAAATATTGGAAAAGATTATTATTTAGGCATTTTATTTCAACTTTTCGAAGCAAAATGTGGTGATATAATTGTATAGGCATTCCCCCCCCCCCCCCCATACATAAAATTCGGGTTTGTGTTACCCCCATCTCCCCAGGATTTACGCCCATGCATTTAGTAGTAGTAACAGTAGCAACAGCATTGGTGGTGGTGGTAATTGTCGTAGTGTTAATAGTAGCAATAATAGTGGTGTTTGTGACTTAATTATAGCACTTATGTGAGTGTAAACTTTCCCAAGTTTAATTTGTACCCAGAATTGTGATGTCATGTACACTCATAGATGTCGAAGGATTCTCTACCTGCTGTTGTTTTATTGTTGAAATAGTAAGAATCAACAGTTTATTCTTTTAAAGCTATTTGCTGATACAGCGTGCTTACTATTTCAGTTCCGGGATTGACAGGAAGTAAGATGAGTTCCTCGGAGGAGGATTCCAAGATAGATCTGCTTGATTCCCCTGCTCAGATCAAAAAGAAACTCAAGAAAGCATTCTGTGAGCCAGGCAATATTGAAGACAATGGAATATTGTCTTTCTGTAAACATGTGCTTTTCCCACTCAGCTCTACAGGAGGTAACTGCTTCTTGTTTTCACTTATCTTATGTATACACAACCCCTGCTATTAAGAAAATGTCAATGGCAAAATAAATGCTGTCAAGAAATAGTGTCCATGGCATATACTACAGTAATTTTAGTGTAAAGAATCCTTTAGTTTTAATAATAAGAAAAAAATACACCACGAAAAGACCCAAAATTTAGTTATGGCAAAAAAAGTGCTGCAGATATTGAAGAACTCCGTGGCAATCTCCACAGCATTGCTAATTGCCATGGGCAATTTCAGGGGATGTGCATTTATGTGTGTGTATAATATATATAATTATATAATATTATATAAAAAAAACATTTTTATTTTTTTTTATTTTAGTGAAATGAAAATTAAATATAGTATACAATGTAGTTACCATTATTGTCCATATGGATAAAAGTCTAATTGCGTGATTTGTTGGGCAAAATATTTAAAATATGGCATAATGATAATTTATTTTGCTGATGTTGTTTCTTGTGAATGAACAAATTAAAATAAACTTTTTTCCATATTTTTTTACAGAATTTGTGGTTGAAAGGCCACAAAAATTTGGTGGAGACTCAACCTATAGTACTTATGAAGCATTAGAGAATGCTTTTGCTGAAGAGGTAAATAATTAATAATTCATAATAACTGCATAATATTATTTAATTACGCAGTACTACTTATAAATTTTATGGGTCTAAGCACTACAGAAAATTTGAGCTATTTTGCATTCCAACCAGTGCTCCACTGCTGGTTCATCAAAGGCTGTGGTATGTGCTGTCTTATCTGTGGGACGTGGCATATAAAAGACCAGTTGCTGCTTTTCAGAAAGAGTAGCCTATGTGGCAGAGCAGGTTTCCTATAACAAAATATGTCAGAATGACATCCAATAGCCAATGATAAGAAAGAAATCAATGTGCTCTAGAGGTGTTGTTAAATAAAACATACTTTACTATAAAAAATGTATTTCTATTGTTTGAGTCCAAAGTTTGATGGAATTCTAATTAAAAGTAAAATGAAGAGAAGACCCAAAATCAGTGTGAGGATGGATACTGCTGAAGATGTATGGAGTAGTGTTAAAATACAACTTGGTAGTAAATGTTTGACCGTGGTGCAAATCTTAAAATGTACATTTGAATAAATTGTTTAACTAACATAACTTATCACATGCTAAATAAGTTGTAAATAAATATACGAGCAGATGTCAAAAAGTTTTTACCCTGCCCTAGTTCTTGAAAGGATAGATAATTTGTTTGTGCTTGGTAATGTTCTTCAGTGTTTTGAAATACAATGTTCTTAATTTTGTTTATATTGTGCTTTCAGGTATGTTGCTGTTGCATTCTGCCACAAAACTGGACAAAACTGAGTTCAGAGCTGTTATCAAGTTTCTTGAGGACGAGAAACTAAACTGAATCCATGAACGTATATGTACTGTCTATGATGACTGCCTCATCGTATGCTACAGTCAAAAATGGGTCAGGGTGTCAGAAACTTGATCACAGCTTTGTACTCAGTTTATTTCCATTTTTGCTGAGTTGTAGTACCTAGTGGCTGAATTAAACAGCAACACATTTGAAAGCACAAGTACAATATGAACAAATTCAAGCACATTATATTTTAAAAAAACTGAAGATCATTACAAAGCACAAAAAATTATCCTTTTGGGAATTGGGGCAGGCTCAAAACATTTTGACACCCCCTCGTGTGTGTGTGTGTGTGTGTGTGTGTGTGTGTGTGTTTTATACATAATTTTTATATTATATTTTAATTATGTTTTTTAATATTATTTATTTTATTTTTTAATAATTTCTTTTTTTTAGTTAAGGCTGTTTTTAACATCCATGTGCAAAGTATACAAATTCTTATTTGTGTGTATGTTAAGTGTACTTCAGGTTGGCAGTTATTTGTCAGTAACAGTTTTTAATACACTCATCCACACCCTGTAATTTTTTTATTGCAGCAACTGCATCCTGGAGACTTGAAGTCAGCTGTGGAAGTTTATCTCAATAAGCTGCTTGATCCTATCAGAAAGGAATTTGAGTCACCCGAGCTGAAGAAACTCACAGCACAAGCTTACCCAGTGTTAAAAACAAGTAAGAATTTCTAGCAGTTAAAGTGTCAACCAGTTTAACTGTGACCTGCTCGGACAAAAATAGTAGTTTGGAGCTTACAGGGATGAGAATTCTTTTCAGATTTGAAGAATTCTGACTTTTAAATGGTTACTTAACTTTCGCAAACGCTAGCCTATGCTGAACATGAGGCTGTTTTTTCAAAGCACCACCTGCACTGTATTTACTGAATAATCATGCGGAACTGTCGGTGAACACTGAAGAGTTCCAAAGAGTAATAAAGCACCATCTATATTGAATTATTTTTGCGGGAAATCTTTATTTTCGCTCACGCGACATGTGAACACATCTTTACTATTCAGATATATAAATATTATTTTAAAGACTTTTCAGACTTTTTTCACAATTGCCATTCTCATCCCTGTGTTTAGTGGTCCAGATTCTCAAGCTGATGACAGTGGTTCAAAACCCATCAGAGACTGGCTTACACTGGCTATGTGTAAAAATTACCACATGTTTGACATCCGATAGCTAATGATTAATAAATAAATCATTATTCTCACGGTGTCATTAAATGAAACGCAAACTGACAATAGTAGATTCAGCGTGAAATTTTTAAAATGGGGTGATTCATACACTTACTGGAAGCCAGTGATTTTAGGTTTTCAAACTGGACATGAAAATTTGCAGTCACGGATTCATGATACCTCAAAATTGAGAAAACGGATTTCAAAATCTGACTGATAATTTCAGATTTCTTATCAAAGGGATTTAGCAACTACATTTATTTTTTAAGCCTGCTTTCTACTAATGATATCTGTATATTGCTTTTTTAAATATAATTAATACTGTTTATTCTATAGTAACAGTTTTTTTTTTCTCTTTCTTGAGTAATGGCTTCCAAACGTTTTCAGGCTGCTGCCTTCTTGACTCCCAGGTCACATCCCTAGCACTGCCCCCTCTTCCGCCTCTACACACACACAAAGACATACCTCTTTTTTGGTATTAGGTATACTGCAAAATAAAATAAAACGGCGAGTTAACATGCTTTCGTGTGTAACTCTTATGTTAATTATATTCTTTGTAAAGCATATGTGTTCCTCATTAATAAGTGTTCGTGACTTAGATTCTGTAATCTGTAAAAAAATATATTATTACTTTGTTCTGATGCCTCCCTGCAGCCTTTCTACTGCCCCCTTTTTCTCACCGCAGCCTGGGGGAGTAGTACTACCCACTTTGGGAAACACTATTTTTCAGTGTCCTAAGTGTAGTGCACTGGCTCTAATTTATGTGAAGTAAAGAAATCCTTATTCTATTATTTTTTCACTCTTTCTAGAGGGTCCTAAGCCAAGTGCTGCATCTCAGGTTGCAGCCGAGGATGAGATAGTTCCATCAAGACTGGACTTACGGGTTGGAAAAATTATCTCTATCAGTCAGGTTTGTACAAACTTATCTAGGGTTTGTAATCACAGGGTAACAAGCTGTTCTGTCTGGGAAAGGAATGGAAGGTTTATTTAACGATACCTATGGTTTAATCATCAATTAATACGTATCAAAAATGTCACTTGTGACAAATAGTTTACAAAAGAAAACTTCTGCCACCACATAGGTCACTAATTTATGTTTGTTTATTTTATTTGACGACACCACTAGAGCAGTCGGATGGGTAGTGCTCATTAATATATATTTTTATTTAATGTCATAAAACAAATTTGTAAGTTGCTGTAAAGTAGAAGTTTCTATTAATGTTTTGTAACATCCATTTGTCCTATGAGATTTTTCTTGTAGCACCCTGATGCTGAGAGTCTGTATGTTGAAACTGTGGATGTGGGAGAAGAGGAACCACGGACTGTCGTCAGTGGTCTATCTGGCCTGTTTCCTATGGATGCACTACAAGATAGACTGGGTGTATTCCTGTGTAACCTCAAACCAGTCAAGATGAGAGGTGTCGAATCAAAAGCCATGCTCTTGTGTGCATCTGTGTGAGTGGTTATTCACTTCTTCTTTTGTATTCATTAATTTACTGGCCATGTTTTGAATTTGAAGCACCATTGATTGGTCTCAAGAGTTTGAGTGTTAATGGGAGGTGTCTTGGTTCAAAATATGTTGTTACGTTTACGTTGTTGTAATTATGCTTTTAATATCTGTTTGACATACAGAGATGTTATTGTTATTTAATAACTCCAGCTAAATAATTTATTTTTTTATTTCCTTTTTTTTTACTTTCTTACTTGCAGACGTGCCTACCTTTCCGTAATATTTCCGGACAGACACCCTAAACTATGGCATTCCAGCGATACAGTCAAACTTTCTGCTGGCTAACCGAGTCGCCTAGATATTTTATTTATTTTTTATCGCTAAAGTTGTCAGAGTTTGGTTCCACTGAGAGCATTTGCATAACTTTACCATCGGACATGGTGGGTGTCATGTTTGCAAGAGGCACATGACGTCCAAATGGCTGTATTACAGCACATGCAACATTATTAAATGTACAATAAATGTGGAGTTGTTGGTTGAATTAGATAATATTAAAGCAAATGATCATTTAACATCTCGAAAGAACAATTCAATTGTCACGTTTGACACATTTCTGACAGAACTCTTAGATTTCCTGATAAATCATGTTTATGGACCCTAGATTCCTGAAAGAGTTTTCTATGTGTAGGCAGGTCTGTACTTGGTAACCATCACATCCTTACCATTTTTGTTTGGGGTGTCATATCAGATTATAAATATAAATTGTTATTGCTTCATTATCTAGTTAATGTGTTAATAATGAATTACTTCTCACATTAAACCATGTTTCTACAGATACAATGCTCTTTACATCTAAGAGACAATGGGAGGTTGTCCAGTAGTTTTGTTTGTGTATGCGGCTCATTATTTATGCATTATATTACAATATATGAAGAGTTTCATTGCAAAATGTGATAAGTGCCTAATTCGAAAAAACTGAAAAATCACCACGAAAGTAAAGCCTTGCATCGGTTCTCCAAGTTCATTTTGTTATTGTTTGCAGAATGTAACATCTGCCATGTATGAGCTTAGTAGAAAATATGCTTTTGTTCCAATATGCGATAAGTGCCATGCACAAACGGGACATTTCCGCACACAAAAAATGGCTCTTCATATATATCCTACTGATACATGATGACTTATGAATTTTGTTTTATCAGTGCTGACCCACGAGCTGTAGAACCGTTGGACCCACCAGAGGGTAGTTCTCCTGGAGATCGGGTGTTTGTTGAAGGATTTGAAAAATGCACGACATTTGAGGAATTAAAACCCAAAAAGAAAATTTGGGAAAAATTACAGGTATATTTGCTGAAATATTATTTGATTTCAATTTACATTTTTGTTTATACTATGAAGATTATGAAAGAGGGCCCTTTGTTTAATTATTCTCCTCTCTATTATAAGTATTGATATAAAAAAATCTAAGCTGTTTTATCTTTTTAGTAGAAGAATGAGAATTATTTATGCCTACGGTGTGACCATTTCCTTGAGATTTTGGTTGTTGTTTTTTAAAATTCATCTTGGTGAACAACCATAATGCCAGCAAAGCTTATTCTATTGAAATATATGTTTTAAAAAACTGGTATTTATGTAGTTATAGCCATTTGTTTAAACTGTGCATTTAATAGTTTTGTGAAAACACCCTTCATATGGTTCAGTTATTCTCCAAGGTCAGTCGTTAGGAGCCAAAGATGATTAACAATATTCTTTGTAGGTGCCAATTCAAAAACGTGGTTGCCATTGTCAATCATATGACCTATTATTTTAACCCCTGGCAGGTCTCTCGCTGGACTTTCTCCAGTGGGAGTCAGTTGAGAATTTTGGTGCAATCCTGGGAGTCACATAATAGGATTATAAGTAAAAACTCTAAATATGAGAGTCACTGTCCGAGTTCCATGCTTCAAAAGACACTTTTTAGGAGTCAGTGAGAGCCCTGGCCTGGAAAACTTCAACTGTAAAGTAAAATCTGTTCTGTCCAAACCAGTATGTTTAAGATGATTTTGTTTTTTATTCAAAATTTGTATTACATCAGATGAACTGTCTCAATCAGTACATTTTATCAGGCTCAATGCCTGTTTAAACCAAGTTTTAGATAATTACAAATCCTTAACGATAAAGAACTATTTTCTGTGAACTTGATATACATACTAAATGAACTTTTTTTTCTTCTTCTTTTTTCAGCCTGATTTTAGAACAAATGAAAGCGGTGTTGCTGAATGGCAAAGTAGTCCTATGATTACCAAACTCGGACCTGTAAAGTGCAAGACATTAAAGTGCACTCCAATTAAATAATGAACAACTTTGATAGAATTTTTATGTATATTTATTTCTTGGCCAAATTGAACAGATGTCTCCAATGTTATTAATCTTTTAAGTCAGTACTTAATTGAATTGCGAGATGGAACATACTTAATTGTATTCAGATTTTGCAAGTACAATGGTAAATTTACTTTACATTATCAACTTGATGTATGAGATTTCTCTTTATTAACTTGCTGAGGATTACATAGCTCAGTAATGACTCAAAGTTTATATATACTGAACAGCTAAAGAAATGCAAATGTTTGTTTACATCCAGTTTATTCAAATTAGACTGAAAATTCATAAAACTCATGCTGCGCACACTACACTTCTTTGCACATGCATCCAATAAGCAAAATAGCCAACGTCAAAATATGGTTAACTTTTATTGAATCAAACATTGCAAATTAAATTTGTTTCTTTTGCTGTTCAGTATATAAACATACCTAGAATTGCTGTTATGCAATTATCAATAAATCTATCTGTGATACGTGTTTAGGTTTAAAAAAAATCATGGAACTGTAAATTGCAAGACATTAAAATGCTGGCCAATTAAACAACTTAGAATTTTTATATATATTTATTTCTAGTTCAATTTAAAGTGGGGGGACAGAACACCCCCCTTTCCCAGGAATAACACCATTATAGACTTCTCTGTGTACTTTGGTATATTTGCGCTAAGACCACATGGTTAAGTGTTACATTGATACAATAAAGAGACAATAATGGTAAAGATTATTTTTAAAGCATTTAAATTTCAATTTTACAAAGCAAAAAGTGGGGGGGGGATAATTATATAGGTGTCCCAGTCTAAAAAGTGCGGGGGACATATCCACCCCCAGGATTTACGCCCATGGTACAAATAAAGGATAAAGGATCACTCATTAAATATTAGTAAAGTTTATTTGATTTCATCAGGGTGAGCAGTGATAATTATATGCATGCTTATTTCCACAGAAGTGGAAACTCAAAGATACATATTTTTATTAACACTTCTTGCATTTTTAAAACCAGTACATCATGGTAAAATTAAAATGCATCGATTAATTATTGCATCAATTTAGTCATCTTTATTGTTTGCATTAGTTTCTTGCTTGCATTAATTTTAAGACTATTAAAAGGCAGTATTTGCAAGATTTCTGTTCATCGTAATGTAAATAAAATAAATTGAAAAATGTGTTTTTATTTTTTTATTTATTCATTGGAATATCAACTGCTATTTTTGAAAAAAGCAGCATCTTGTTTCAGGCAGTGGTTCACAATGGATGAATAAAAGGATGTGATTTGTGTCTTTTGTTTGCGATTTAAAAAACAGCAGCTTGTGTAGCCACAGCACTTGTATTTCTCTATAGATCATGTTTTAAATATATGTTGGACATATAATTTAATAGATGCCGATTAAACACTGTATCATTAAACATTCCTTTTTACTAATTTTAGACGTCCAGTTTGGACACATGCCAATAAACCTACTATTAGGCATTGGAATTGGAAAAAATGTCAAAGGAGTTTTCAGTCTGAAATCAAAATCCAACAGACAACCAGGCCCAGATAGGGTGCAAGTGGGTGAAGTTCCCCACCTGAAAATGAATTAGGGTATTTTGGAGGCCGATTTGTTGCCTTAGTGCGCAGAAATTGAGAAGAATCGTTTCTATTTACATGTATATCTACATATGACTTATTTTATTTTTTTTGCTCAAAGCCTTGAGGCATACATTGAACTTTACTGGCGATGGGCATATGTTTCCCATGCCTGAATACTGTATGCAAGTCCATTGTTCAAATAAACAAAACAAACTAAGTACAATAAATATATTTATTACATGATTCAAATATTGATAAATGCAGTTTCAGAGTGCATATATTTCCAACAGAAATACAATATCACAAAAGGAATGGTTACATTAGATTGAGCAGAGAAGGGTTGTACGTATAGTTCCATGAAGTACACAGTCGACTACATAAATTAATGTTGGTATTTTAATATATAGACTTGATCAATACAGAAAGACGTGTTCCACAAAAATGGAATACAATTATTTTAAAACAGAATGAGGTTTTTTTTTAATGGTGACCTCATAAAATCTTATTCTGATTACTGGTTAAAGAGATAATCTAATTTCTGAGACCATATATACTGAAACTACATCTGACTACATGAACATCTTATCATCCGAGACAATACTGTTTTAGACTACTAAGGAGATTTTGCTTTTCTATATTTCTTTGATATCGTTTTCTAACTAGTATTTATTTGATATTATTTTATGTTAACCTGGATTTGCTTTTTTTGATATAACAGATCCTGAGTTATATAAAAATGCAGCAATAAAGTATCGCTAGAATTTAACGTTATCAAAATCCTTTGAACACCAAAAGAAGAGAACATAGCATGTTGGAAAATGTGACAATGGAAACACTTGTTGATAACTAGTAATTAGTATTATGTAGCAATCCAGTGGCAGATCTAGAGCCAGGCCCCTAAACTGCGATTTTTATTTTTAAAAAATTAAATTTTTAAAAATTAATTTAAAGAATCAGAGAATTTTAGGGGCCCTCCTAAATGGATTTTCTGGATCTGCCACTGCAATCTAAAATTTGCACAGCTATCTGCAACATGATACTGAATAAAACGTTCCCTGGGGTATTGTACATGTTTATTCTTAAAACATTTTCTAGCAGACCATTGATATGTTTCACATTTGGTGTTAAATTCAGATACACAAACAGACCTCAGCAATTTGCCAGATTTTACAGTATACAAAAACTTGTACTACCATAGAATATTAATAAGATTATTACATGAGTATGAGGATCATACGAAAATTATGAAACGAGTTTCATAATGTTCGTGCAATCTTCGCATGAGTTATAATTTCTTTATTATCCACAAGATAAAAGAAAAATAATTTTTGAAAGAAACAACCAATTGCCTTGTCTAGGATCCACATAATCTTAAGTTCAGCCAAAGGACCACTGTTGTAATATTGCCCCAATAGCAAGTAGTTCCATATAAATTATAATCTCATAATAAAAAAACTAGATATTTTATAATAAAATGTAATAAATAAAATGAAAAAATATTTTTGTAGAATCAGTATAACACACACGCTAGTATAATAATTTCTTCATTATTCATTTAATAATGTCCAACAACAACATTAAATGGATTCGTTCATTGAGCCTGCGCTTAGATTTTAAAAACGAGTGGAGTAGGGGCAGAATCCGAACGAATGGAATCTATGAAATTTTCTCATCTTTAAACTTTCTAATTGCATGAAAGTTTACAGAAATGCTATTCCTAGTTTTCGTGATGTCATTTGCACATTTACTAATTATAATGACGTCATATTTAGTATAGGCATTTTTTTTATTTTTTTATTTGTTCAATATTAATTAAAATAAATATATGTTATTATTACTTCACGTTTTTAATTAAAAAAAATTAATATTTAATTAAAAAAAATTGATTTGAGACAGCGTGCCAAATATTTACATGTCGGATTATGATCGCGAGTTGTAAATATTGTTGACATTCTATGAATGACATAGAGAAATAGTTCTTTGTCAGGTGACGTCAAACCACATACATGTAAATGCACGTG
>JAULBS010069843.1:0-21955 GCA_032355785.1 Symmetromphalus regularis | reverse complement strand
AGTTTAGACACTTTGATAAAGCAGCAGTAACCTTCAGATGTAAGGGCTCGTTCACATTTATCAACGTTTTTCAAAACAGCTTTACCAAGGTGGTCACTGGTCACACACTGTCAGTTTAGACACTTTGATAAAGCAGCAGTAACCTTCAGATGTAAGGGCTCGTTCACATTTATCAACGTTTTTCAAAACTGCATTACACACTAAAGCGGTATTTTACTACAATGTGTCATCATGTGCATATGTTGCAGCCCACCATTTGCAACTTGATATTTTACTCTTCTGACACAGTGAACTATTTCTACAGACATCTCAAGAGAATCGACCAGGATGCATTTTAAGCAATGTTATTCTGGTGTCAGCAGTGTAGGTTAATACAAACTCATGAAAAGTGGTTGATTGAATGAAAGCATATGTAAAGGAATGAGTGTAAAAAACATTGTTCTAAAATCATGGTTGCAGAGTTTCATATAGGGCACGGTATTGCGGGATGAATCCTGAAAAAAATTGCTGACAGCTGTATTTTCAGGAACTCTGTACAATCACTATTTTATTTTTTAATAGGCTTTTCCTAACCAGGCCCCCTTCCATTTCTCAGCAATTCTGAGTAGTAAATGTGTCTGTAGTTCTCATTGGCCAGGTTATTAATATTAGCCAATGAGCTATTTTGTTTACATTCTACTGGAAATGAGGTCATCTGCACGTTCAAGCGACATTTGTGAATGATAGAATCAAAGATGTCGAAGCCGACTGCCAGTACTATTCTCTGTGATAATTAAACACACAAAGGGTAGAGTTGTAATTATTTTATTTGAAAATCAAATAAACTTATTTTGTTACTATGTCTATAATGAGCCAATTTACATGTATTCTCTTTTTTAAATGGTGCCCTTGTTTTAGTTTTGTGAAGCCCCTTTAAAAAAAAATCCTAGATGCAACTCTGATGGTGTAGGTTAGTACAAACTCATGAGAACGTGAATGTATTAATATTGTAACTGTGCTGAATATTTATTGCTTGTGTTTTCAGGATCATCACTGCTCAGAAGTTGCACTAAGAGCAGCCACAGTACGACGACATCAAGCAACTCAACGTGGAACTCCCACTCCAGCCGCTCCGCCAGCCAACATCCTTGTATACCCGCAAGATGCTGCCATGCAGGCCATCAAGAGGTTTTCTGTTCGACCCCCATTTACTGAATTCCAGGTACAGTTAACCCATTATACAACCCCTTCAATTAAGAAAATGTCCATGGCAAAATAAATGCTTTGGAGAATAAGTGTCTACAGCAATTTTAGCGTACTTAATTTTAACAAAAATACACCTTGAAAAAAGTTTGTCTGCAGCAAAAAAAGTGCAATCTCCATGGCATTGCTGATTGCCAGGGGCTATTTCAGGGGTTTAATCAATCTTTGGGTTCAGTTTAATTGCCCTTAAATTTAATTTATCCACAACAGTGGCAAATATGATCTCATAGTCCATTGGCATAAGTGTTTAATGAGAACATTTTGTAATAAAATAATGCATAGTAGGACTATTAGTGGACTATTTAAATATACATTTGCTGTAAAAGCTCTACAAATGTAACAGTTGTGTTTTCACATATACATTTGTGTATGGTAGTTTTGATAGCGATGTGTGTTACGTATACATGTTCACAAACATTTACTCCAATCAATTGTTTACAAGATAAATTAAAATAGTGTTACTGATAGCAGGGGTTGAACTTGGGGGGTGGGCGTAGCAATTTTTGGCTTGGATTCTGAAGAATTAATAGGGCACCAAGGCAGTTTTGAGGACACATCAGGGACACAATGGCAAAAGTTTCCTATGGTTGAAGTGAGAAAAAAGGGCCCAGCAATATTTGCCTTCATTAGAAGTGAAATTGAGAGAGCATTACAGCAAAGGGTCAGGGTGGCCTGGCAAATGCTTCAATCCCTTGGTGAAATTCGACCCCTGTTATAGGTTACTTTTTCAAGATTTATTCCTTTTTAAATCTCTATATATAAATTACAAATGAGTTTTACAGGGCAATTATGTTGACAAATGTCTTACAAATTGATTCAGCTGATTCATAATTTGACAAACTGTTGCTAGTTGTCTCTTTTTATAAATATCTCTTTTGTAAGAGTTTACTAACACCTGATCTACTTTGTTAATTAGGACGCTCGTGAAGGACCAGTCACTAAACACATTCGCCTTACAGCGGGACTTATTCTGCGCAATCTTGCACGCTATTCAGCACTTGGAAGAAGGTGAGGTCTCGGCAAAGTAGTTGAAACAAAAATATGTCTTATAAAAACCCAAAACATTGCTGCAGAAAATTATAACCGGAAAGTTACTAACTTCTCATGGGTGTGTCCATTATGATAGCAGACATATTGGAATAGGTCTGTTAGTAGATGAAATAGTGGAATTCCAATATACATTATTTATATTTGTTTAAAATTGTCCATTTTGGCACATCCGATGCTGTTTTAATAAGACTTCTTAGAATGCTTTTTACCTTAAGTAGCAAAGGTAGATAACTCTAAATAATAAATAACTCAAAAGCAGGCTTCATATCATCTCTTTCAGTTATATTTTTAACTTTGTATGCAATGTATTTTAATCGGTAAATGATTAATATGCATTGTTTTTTGTTGGGTTTTTTTTTCAGTTTGATTAAAAAGCGTGAAAATCACTTAAGCTACCAAGCAATGAGTGCCATCGAGTCATCCACAGCTCTTGCTAACTGTCTGTGGGAAATTCTACATGACCATTAGAGTGGATCGTCCTACCACCAGGTCGTGCCTGCCAGTGGTTGATAGATGCCGTACACTGCCTCATACACGTCTACGCATGACAGATATCGTGCTTTACTACCAGCCTGTCTCATCATTACGAAACAAATGACAGATTTGGACCATTTGCTGGATGATTGCTGGTGCTGCTCATCCATGTCTTTTGCTGGTATAGGTCTTCACGTGCCATCTGCTCCGATGCAATGGAGCACTTGTGTTATTCATTAATACATATGGTGTAAATTTCCTTGAACCTTACAGACCATTTTGAGACCACATAGGTCAGTAGAGTAAATGATCTAATGTGAAATATCAGGGTTGAATCATTGACATCTTTTTTTAATATATAACATTTTTCTCATGTACATCATAACCAGTTTCGTGCATTTTTCATATGATTGTGTCGAAATAAAACTCATCATACATTGCATATTAACATAAATTATTGCATATGGTGCTGCTGAGGGTGTGGATTTAATGTAAAATCATTGTCGAGATGAATCACTTTTGTAAGTTGTATTTTTCATATTTTTAATATCGTTGTGACATTTGAATGAATGCTTTTGATAGGTGGAATTGATTTTCATACTGTTGCAAGTGGAGTTTTCTGGTGAAGGCACACAAAATATTTTGATTTTGCAGATTAGTATATCAATTAGTATCGACTGCTAGCTGTGTTGAGAGAAATAATATAAATGAGTGAAAGAAAGTGGAGCATAATGTTCGAAACTGCATGACCGTCAGTTTCATTGTAAATCAGTGTTCTCTTTATTCCTTTGAAAGTTCGACCATGTCTGAGTATCTTCATTTTGTTCTAGTAGTGGCTTCTAATTTGCAAAGTAATTGGTTAAAAATGAAACATAACCTAACTGGTATCCTCTTGACATTGACTGTTAGTGCTGCTACAGTTTTTAAACATAAAGGAGGTTTTGTTTTAATTGCCTCCACTACGATATTTGTCAGCCAAGCTCTTCTAATGATTTGTCTACTATATATATATGTCTATCATGTTTTCTTTAAAGTCTTATCTCCTAGAGGTTTGATTGCATTGCTTTGAAACCTTCATGGAATTTCTGAAAATGTCGTGGGTCTTCATGGGTCTTCAGATGAAATTCCATCTTTCAGAAATATAATACCATTTATATTTTGATTGTTTTTGATTGTCACTATTCTCCCTCGTTTGCCTTTGGAAAATCTTCTGTTAACACCCATGAGTCTTGAAAGTAATGGGTAAAATGTTTGCACAAGATGATATCGCTACAGAGTGAAACCATTCATCTGAAAAGTTATTTATTTTTAATTTACAATGTGTTCTTGTAAAGAAACAATGTAACAGTCATATTGTGTTTGTATTTTAACATGACATAGAGGGGTTCAGGCCCATAGGAACAACATTGGGAGTGGGGGGGTGGGCACTGACAGATCGGGTACAAACTATATATCAGATTTTAGCTACAATTATTTTTTAAAAAGAAATAAAAAAAAGCCTCACAAATGGGGGTGGCACATGGTGTCTTCATGGCCTGGGCAGCCCCTGGATCCCTGGCTTTCAAGTATTTCATATCTCAGCAATTGTAATGTACTCATGTAATGTACATCAATAATAAATGAAGATGGAATCTAAAGAAAAGTTTTTTGTTGAACATAGTGGACATTGCACATATTGTAAAAAGTAGCCTATGTGGCAGCAGTGGGTTTCCTCTAAAAATATGTCAGGATGACCATATGATTGATGTCCAATAGCCAGTGATAAAGATAAAAATCAATGTGTTCTAGAGACGTCATTAAATAAAACAAACTGTACATTGGTGAACATAGTGTCTACTGGTGCAGGGTACTAGAATCATTATATGTGTGGTGAGTCTAGTTTGTATCTCTGAATTTCCTTTGTGACTGAAATACCCTGGCCAAAAGTTTCATCTTATATTTTGATGTGCTAACAGTATATAAACATTAGATAATATTATTTTCTTACGTATAGATCTGCTTTAGTAAACCAAACAAATTATGCCATTAACTCAAGAAATTAAATATATATAATATATTTTTTGGCATTTAATCATGTATTGTATAGGTAGAATGAGTTGAATTGCTGTGATGTGTAATTGATATTCAGCATTACGATGTGTCATTTTGTAGTGGTAAATAGGCTAGTGTGGGTTGTCTATTGCTCAGTGACATTTTTTTTCAATACCAATTTAATAGTTTTCAGTTTTGATTATAAAATATGCATTGTTATAAACATTAAGATATTTTTTAATGCAGAACTTGGATGTAAATTAAAGCTTTGAGAAAAAAAAAATTAATTTTTTTTCATTGGTTCTTTGTTTACTGACCGCCCAGAACACAAAACAAAAAAACATCAGCTAATTTTTTTTATTTAACTACTAAATATAGAATTTTTTGAAATCTAAATTTTCAGTTTTCTTTAGAATTTTTTTTCTTATATTTATATTATTATATTTTAGCAGACATTCAGAAGAAGAAGACCTCCCCCATCCCCACCCCCCTGCACCCCTGGAAATCATGATATAAATCTGCTTTGTAATTGAAATACTGTAACAAAATTAGTTTGGGTGGGAAATCTCGTTTTTAATAGGATTGAAAAAGAAAAGTAAATCTTGAGAGTATAATGATGAATATGCTCAGTGGTTGAATGAAAGTATTAAAGTATTGTTTTTGTATGGGATCACTATCAAGGTCTTATTACTAGCCACTTTAGTGTTCCGTGAAATATTACGTTCATGCACAAACTGAGGATAACGAACAGTGTCCATGCAGGTTTCTGATATTTATTTTTTGAGGGAGGGGAGGGGGATCATTAAACAATCATGCAGTTTTATAAAGAATAAACTTAGTGTTTTCTATAATGGCCTAGAGTAGTGTTTCCCAAAGTGGGTGGTACTGCCCCCATGGAGTGGTTGAAAGTTCCAGGTGGACGGTGAGGAAAAAAGACAGTAGATGGGCCGCAGGGAGGCATAAGAACGCAGTAATAATTTGTAAATTTTTTAACAAAATTTATAACGTATGACAAAATAGATTTAGTCATGACAACTTAAGGAACACATGTTTTACAAAAAATAGAATTAACATAAGAGTTATACACGAAAGCATGGTTTTATTTTATTTTGCAGTATATCTAATACCAAGAAAGAGGTGTGTCTTTATATATTTTGGGGAGGGGTGTGGGGCAAGGGGCACTAGGGATGTGGGCTGAGTGGAAGGGAGGAAGCAGCCCAAAAAAAGTTTGGGAGCCACTGGCCTAGAGTGTGACTTTACAAATGACATGTTTTGTTTGTAATTGTGTAAGATGCCTTCCTTAAAGCGATTAGTTTGTTTTATAACACTAAATCTGATTGGAAGTTTGATGAAAGTTACAACATTTTATTAATGAAATACATCATTTTGCTAGAAAATAATTTCATATTATCAGCTGGTGATTGCTGGAATGTTATTTTGATGTTTTTGTAAAACTAGTCTTAATGGACACACTTAGTCTTAATGGACACACTTGATAACACACTGAGAATGGCACAACTTGTCTATACTGTAGAATTTTTTTATAGAAATGACAACAATCTTCATGTACACTGGGCCTATTTTAAGTCAGTAAGCAGTCATTTCATTAGATCACTCACCACTGTGAACAGTAAGTTTGTCTATAATCATATATGACATTGCTATAATTTTACAAAATTCACATGATCTCACTACAAGTAAAAAATAATTCAGGGAATGTTTTATAAATCATTAAAACATTGATTTTTTTTTTTTTTTTTTTACTTTCACTTACAAAACATAATTTAGTTATTTACTAAAACATTCTTGTATTTAATTCACAGACATAAATACAAATGTACTAATTTTTACACTGTTGGACAAAAAATGTGATCCATGGGCATAAAAATTAAAATGGATATTTTCATTAAAAAAAAAAGTAATACGATACATAATCCTTTTACTCTTCAAGTACATCAAATTAATGCTAATCCTATATAGTTATAACAAATATATTATTTTTCAGGTTTACAATGTTCATATTACAGTATGTAAGGGAGACAACTCAAATATTTAAAGAACATGGGTTGAAAGAAACCATATGCTTGAAAAAAAAAATGAAAAAAAAAAGTAAAGAGCCTAGGGGATAAGAGCCTAGGGGATAAGAGCCTAGGGGATAAGAGCCTAGGGGATAAGAGCCTAGGGGATAAGATGAAACATGAACTAACATAAAAAAAAGTTCTGGTTATAGATAATGGAAACTTATGTATATGATAATATTGGAATCCTTTTGAATGTATGCAAACATGAAAATCTTCAGACTGTTTTACAGGTAAACAATTATTATTTTCAAAATAATATCACTGCATATAAGAACTAAGGTATTCAACTGAAAGCTTTCTTCCTTTAGGTCTACTAACCAAGACCTAGAACATTAAAAAAAGTATTTCTCAAAACTGATGTCATTGCAACATGGATGTTTCTCCTTCATTTGTGATATTGATAGTTAATTTTCAAATGTCAAAATAGCCAAATTAATCTGTCAACTGTGACTCTTAATTGTTCAGAAATATAAAATTATAGTAGGACAAAATAAAAAGTTGTTTAATATTCCACATATTTTACGATTGTCATTTAATGTTCTATATGGTTTGGGATATCTTGTGTTATCTACTTGGTTAAAGTTTATATTTTGTAAATCCTTAAGACTTTTATGTAGGGATGCGCACAGATTTGCTATGTAAATAATTATATGTGCCAGTTGAGTGCATTCTATTTTGATGTATTGCTGGTTTATTATGTGACAGTCTGTCCCTTGTGTGTGCATTCTAGTTTGGGTAAACAAGTCTTTGAATGTAGATGTGAATCCCACAAAACCGAGAGAGTTGGACTTCATTTTCTTACCTCATCATTAAGACGATGCCTGAATGTGTTGATCATAACCAAAACATGTCACCTTGAACAAAGTTATCACAGTATACTCTGGCCTTTTCAACCAGCTTCAAGCTTCATGTTACAAGTTCATTATTCGCATTGTCATTTAACTGTTCCTACTTCCATGTTCATTATTTCATTGTTTTCCAGTATTTGTAATTCGTTTAGATACATGTTTATATAGATAATGACTGAAACATAAACAAAATGTTATATCTGTATATATATTTTGAAATGTTTTTTTTTATTATTATTTTTTATTTATTATTTTTTTTAATAAATGCACATCTCAAACTATTTATGAGAAAAGTCTCTGGCTTTTCATTAGATTATTCCATACTTAAGCTTGTCTTCGATAACAATGCTTCTTTTCCTAAGTGGAGTTTTTTTATCCATAGAAATATGAACTTCTATGGAGTGACTCATCTTAGGTGATACTATTATAAACAATTTTAAGTATGTACACTACTGGAGATTTGAGAGATATTTCAAAAATTATGTGTATTTGTTGTAGTACTTTCTTTGTATTTTTGGGGATCAATGATACCGTATCATTGTTCACAAGGTTGAATAAAAAAACAAACATTTGTGAACAATTTTGTGTTTTTGAATTTTTTGTATAAATTATACTGCTTATTCCAATTTTAAAATGTTTCTCGGTTTTGATCAGCTTTCCCTCTACACTTGGTCGGATTTAGAACTTTGGGTCGAGGTCTGAGGCAGGGCACTCCAGGTTCGAGAGCCCCTCAACATATAAATTAAATAACATAATAAATAAAATAAAAAAAAGTATTACAATGAATGAACTAATTTTGTAATTATTATATTTTTTAATTGATTTTTATTATTTTTTTACTTTCACTTACAAAACATTACAATTTAGTTATATACTAAAAAATTCTTGTATTTCTTTTTTTTTACCTCTAACCAATGTGTGACCCCCAATAGCCGATGTTTAGTCTTTGTGCTGGGGGGTTGTTAAACAATCAATAATTAATTATATTTTTTAATAATGGAAATCCTTAGTAGGTTCCTCTACAAAAGAAAGGATTTTTACCAATTTTCTAATATTTAACAACATTAGCATCCATATCATCTTTGCTATCTGAAATTTCCATCTCATCCATTTTTTGATCATGACTTTAATATGAACATCAGTTATCAGATAGTTGATCGCTAACACTTTAAAGAGGAACACAACTATAATAATAAACATTATTATGTATAACCTTTATTTACGTGTTACAACATAAAAAGAGTCCGTACATGAATTATATAATTTTCTACAACCAAAGCATAAATAATATAGATTTTTACGTATGTTGTAACATTGATGTCCAGTAAATTGTACAGTGTTAAGAAGATACAACGCAATACTGATTAAAGTGCACACGTCATTGTATTTACACACGTAAAGCAAACAATGTTGGGCTTGACATAGCAAAGATTACAAGATGCGCATAACAGTACATAATGCAATATCTACTTATCTCCACTAGTAACTAAAAAGTGCAACGCAACTATAGCTACCACAACTTTCAGAACGTCATGTCTGAATAACCCATGTCGCTGCAAATTTTGAATATTGTCATTTAGAAAAACTTAACGATGCGATTACGTGCTTATAGATGATGATTGGTGTAATTTTTAAAAATGGAGGTCCTCTTTCTTCCCCCACCCCAAAACTGCGATTTAAATCAAATTCATTAACAAAAAAAAAATTAACGTTAAAGAATATAAGGAATATGCATTATAATACCCCCCCCCCCCAATGGATTTTCTGGATCCGCCAGTGAGTCCTCTAAACCATGATTACTACTGGTCCTATATGCAGCCACTTAGGGTTATGTGATTTGGCTTATTGTTTGGAATGGGATATAAGTGGTAGATCACCTGGAGGAAATGGCTTTTTCAGGTAGGCTACCAGGCAGTAATTACAATTTGTACATAAAAAAATGTGGCATATGCTATCAAGTTTGTGAGATAATTCCTGTGAGTTCATGTAGTTTCTTCTGTAGACTCGGCAGTGCCAGATTAATGGACTTTAGGAACTGCAGCCCATAGGGCTTCATTCAGCCAGAGTTTTGACAATGATAACAGCTTTGTCTTTAGAATTAAAAAAAGATCGATTATGTTGTTAGCCTTGTAAATGAAACAGCTTTATTTTTTCTTGAACTTTTAACTTTTTTTTTCTTTAACATTTTTCCTTTTGAATATATTACTACGGGCCTCACAGTACCTATAGCCCTAGGCCCTACAAATCTTAATCCAGCACTGACTGTGGCAAATTGATTAAACCTGTTTACCTTTTGAACATATTTTAACTTCAATGCATTTATAATTCTGAAATTTGCGTTTAACACAAACAGAATTAGTGAATTTAGCCCCTTCATAATTTTTGACATCGAGAAAGTGTTGATTAAACAGTGAACTGGATTGTCTTTACCAAGCACTGCTTCAGAACCAAAAGGGTGTAAGTCTGGGTTTGGCACTTACTGGCATCGCTGAATGCCACGAAGAGCTGCATCTGGTGCACACAGGGTATGTGCAAGTAGGTTTCTGAAGCTATCCCACATTTATCTTCAAATCGAAAGAATACCACATAAAACTTGTGTTTAGGTGAGAAACAGTTTTTGGCCCTTTTCTCCATTAACTGCTACCCCAACTTACACCCTTTTGATTCTGAAGCAGCGAAGTATTTTCTTTCCTTTTTTGGGAACAGTGTGGTTCCTCTTCATGACGTAGTACCTAAGTATATGACACCAAAATAAAAGAATGAAATAAACAAAACGACACTTGACATTTACATGTAACAAAAGATAATTGTTGTGTGTTAATGTTAGTGTATGAGCAGAGCGCTTGTCGTCCATCACTTGCGAACAACATATTCCGATATGGCACAGTTACAACTAGAGTCCACTTGAATCCAGTTCCAATCGAATTCTGTGTCTGTAAGTCTCCGTACATATGCCATCACATACGACTTCTTTGTTATGCACCGCGAAGCATACCTGAAAACATAAACAACAGTTTAGAAAATGAATGCAACATAAGATATATATATATATATAAAATGTGATCTCGACCTATACTCTTCAAAAAAAGTAGAGGATCCTGAAATGATAATTGTTAATATCAACTATTGGTGAAGTGCTGCAAGAGGAGTGGAACAGACTCCCTCAAATAGCTATTGGGAGACATACGCAGTATGCCTCGTCGACTGCAAGAGGAGTGGAACAGACTCCCTCAAATAGCTATTTGGAGACATACGCAGTATGCTTCGTCGACTGAATGAATGTCTGACACATCGTGGAGGTATCACCCACTAATGAATAAAAAAAATCCCGTCAACTTTCGAATTTCACTTCTGACCCCAATCGTCCTTCAATGTGTATGTGGATTAAGAAATCTCGATTGATATTTCCCATATTAAAAAAATACTTCTGACGCATATCTCTTTTTCTCCCACCCTCTATCTGTCTCTCTCCCTGATATTCTCTCCCCTTCCCTCCCCCTCTCTCTGTTGTTGCATGTCCACATAGAAAAAGCTGCCTCAAGTTAGCAGGAAAAATAATTGTTTTTAATTAATTGTCAATGTTACACCACATCTAAGGTTTTAAAAAGAGGATAAGAATTCTAAAAAGAAGCTGAAGAATAAAGCAGTTGAAGTTCAAGAAGAAGAAGAAGAATTAAAGAATACATGTACTTCTGTGATAAATTATATACACCTGCTTCTAGGGATTCCTCTGCAACATAAAGGACAGTCAGGATCCTCTATATACTGGTGCTGAGGGTCACACTTGACAGTGTAAAACCACTGGTGACCTTCAATCCCCTCCGGCTGGAAGATTTCTACGTCGGTGTCGTTAATATCACGTGCATACCGTAGCTGCAACCACTCCGTCCTTGACGGGCAAACTGGTTCAGCTAATGAATGTTCAAATAGACGTTTCTGAAAGAAAAGTAAAGTTTGTTTTATTTAACGACGCCTCTAGAGCACATTGATTTTCATCTTATCATCGGCTATTGGACATAAATCATATGGTCTTTCTGACATATTTATTTAGAGGAAACCCGCTGCCGTCACTATTTCCGATAAACAGCAAGGAATATTTTATATGCATCATCCGGCAGACAGGACAGAACATACCACGACCGTTGATGAACCAGTCACGGACCACTGGTTAGAACGGAAAATAGCCAATATTGCAAATGGGTCCACTGAGAAGGATCGATCCGACGACCGACCGGTTCACAGGCGGACACGCTACTGTTTGAGTTATTTATTTATTTGAGAAATAGCTGATAACCATTTGAACGTCATGCTATTAATAGTATTTCTTACGTATTATAATTATATAGCGTAATCAGTGGCGAATCCACAAAATCCGTATGTGCGTGGTGTAGGGGTGTTTAAAAATAATATGATGCCGGATTCTTTAATATTACAATATATATATAATAATAATTTAAAAAAATGTTATTTAAATCGCAAAATGTATTGGGCGTGCCAGGCTCCTGGGCCCCCTAGATCCACCATTGAAAATTAGTAATAGAAAACAAAAAGTTTTTCGTCAATGAATGTTTTTGATTAAACTGATTTGAAAAATTAAATTGACACGTTAATAATTTGTAAAATCTATTTAAATATATCTTCTTTATGGTCTTCTCTATTTACAATTTGGTGTTCATATCACATATATGACAATGTCAAATGTTATTATCATGTGATATACATGTAATTAAAAACTTCAGATAATCTGCCACCTAGTGGACTTATTAAGTTCAAACGGAATTTTTGTTTTCCGGAAACAAGCATAAAACTTAAAAGGACAAAATCTAGGTTTTCCAACGTGTAAGGTTCGTTTTTTGCACGTGCTATTTGTACGGGTTCTTGGCTGCCGGGGACAACGTAACGAAAGTATGGAGCGTAGGAAAGGACATTATTTTTACAGTATTAACATTGCCAGTATTAACATTGTACATATATGTTTTTGTAAGTTTGTGTTCAGGGCTCCAATCCTGACACAATCATGTCTCTGGGGCAATAAGTATGTAACCAGAAACTATAATTTCTGATACAGGTAACAGGGACAGCGCAGCCGATGGAGCAAGGGTACATTTGCCTCCCCAATAATCTGCTATGCCTTTTATTTTTGCGACAATAGGCGCCCTAAAATATATAAACATGTCACTGACTGATGGCGCCCATATTCAGTCTTGTCCCCCAATATTTAAACTGCTGCACCGGCCCTGGGGTATCAGGTTTTCATTCAAATGATTTTCACGAGTCGTAAATATACTTTTTTTTTTTTTAGCTCTTTATGATGAAGAAAGTGGTACCTCAACACTATGTTCTGTTTGCTGTGGAATTTGTGGTTTTTTAGAACCCACTTGCAATCTTCTATCCATTAAGGCTGGCTGGTTTTTCAAATAGGCGTACAATCCTTTAAGACGGTTTTTCAGGACCTTTGATTCGTCTGGCGTCAGTCGGTCCTCAGAACGTTCTCTGAACATATCATCCAGCAGTCTGTTCGTGAAAACTAAAACACACAAAACAACAGTGGGTGATCCAAAAAATCCATTTAGGGGCCCTAAAGGATTCTTTAACGTTAACAAAAATTAAAAATAATTAAAATGTTTTTTAAATCGCAAAATATAGGGGGCGTGTATTTTGATCAAAATTAGAAATATTAAAATTATTTCATATTAAAGGCATATCCCACGGAATTTAAGGCTCTTTGTGCTCTAAATATTAATTAGGAATTAAACTTACGTGCATTTGTGATACTTTTATAGCACGCAAGACGTTTTACCTGAACCATGGTATAGGGAATTCCATGTCGAGTTTATGGTTTATGATTTTTTTGTCCGTGAGCATAATTCATCATTATTTTTAAAATATTGATAACAAGCGAGATGCGGTTGTTATGTAAGTAGTTGAATGAAGTATTTCTATGGAAAAATCAAATGTTTATATTTAAAATTAATTCTTTGTTTGGAAATTAATTATGTCACGGGTCCGTGGGAGTATGCGTTTAAAGAAATAATTTCATGTACCACCCTACCCAATTATTACCATTTTCGTCTGTGTATCGAACCACACAACCTTTAAACTTTAAAGACTTTCTGATTAATTTACTTAATAATAGAACACAGTTGTTGCCGATGGGATACAGATTTTCTATTTATATATCCTATCCCCAAACTGAACACATTATCAATGCGGAAGTCGAGCATTTACACACATGTATGTCTGTCTCCGGATATTTTAGTTTTGTCTCACTTTCTGTTGTTGACATGTTCAGTGGCGGATTTAGGGGGGACTTAATTTACAAAAATATCCGTCTCAAGACGTTACAAACACCTCAGCTTTATTTTGGTATTTATGATTTCATTCAGTATATATACGCCCAGACACGCAATATATATGCATCGGAAGTATGGGATGGGTGTTCTTTAGTCGATGAAGATAATCTAGAAAAAGTACAAGAAGCAGCCAGATTAAAATTTTCATCTAGAAAGTCTTTGTATTACGAAACTGGATCAGCAACACTTACTTCGAGGCTTAAATTAAAATAGTTGTGTACTATGTTTAAGATAATGAAAGATTTAGCTCCCAATTTCATGACAGACAGTATTCCACAAACATTTATTTATTTACTTATTTATTTATAAATAAAAACAGAGTCCATTATGAACCTAACATTTCTTTACCCTATGCTAGAACCAGTTTACTTCGACATTAAAACTTTGGAATAACCTGCGCGCTGAAATTAGAAATTGTCAAACCATATCTTCATTTAAAAAGGCAATAAAACCTAATGTCCCATGATATTATTCATTTGGTAAAAGAAGATAAAATGTATTACGTGTACGTGTACACCAAACTAAGATGTGGATGTAGCGATTTAAAAGCAGACTTACATCGAGTAGGACTTAGCATCGATTCCTCGTGTAGCTGTGGAAAGCATTTTGAAAACAATTATCATTTTTTATTTGAATGCATTTTATATGAACAGCAGAGACGCATTCTCTGGAAATTACTGCACAGATTTCAACCAATAAATTTCCAAATGATTTTAAATGGTAACTGTGTTCTAAATGATGAAGCTAATAAAGAAATATTTTTCCATGTACAAATATATATATATAACGTGTTTCTTTATTTGTAAATAAATTTTATGGAACACAGATAATAGATGTTTCCCGCTCTTTTTTCTTTTTCTTTCTTTCTTTCTTTCGCTTTTTTCTTTCTTTCTATCATAAATATTCATTTTTGTTCATATTTTATTTTGCTTAAATGTAACACATCACTGTCGTCTATGTTGTATATATTATATATTAGGTAGAAGGCCTAGTACGTTGAAAAACTTATGCCTAATCCATTTGTTTCTTAAAAGCAATAAAACATGTTTCAATCAACACACACCCACACACGCACGCACGCGCGCGCATGTACGCACACACGCATGCGCTTGTACGCACACACGCACACACACAAAATAAAAATAAAACCTATAGTGCACTACTGCCGGGACCAATTGGTATTGTTTGAATGACGAGTGAATGAAATGACCGAACTCATTTATGTTCAAAAATAGCCTCTCTGGGGACGTGTTTAATTGAACACTTGCTGAGTAATTCTGTATTGATCCCCAGGGTAATAAACAAGCTGTTAATACCAGATCATTGGAAGAGCTCGACTCATTCATTCTGTCACTAACCAGACGACAATATGAACTTTGACGAATCCGCTTCTACATTGCATTCTTGTTTTTTAATAACTATGAAATGAAACCTATTAATAGATCATCACTGGTACACTGCGGGTGTCGAACTTCGGTGTATCGGGAGCACGGCAATTATTACCTTGAATTCGAAGGAATCAAAAGGGCACCAAGGCAATTTTGAGGACACATCAGGGGCACAGTGGCAAATGTTAGTTTCCTATGGGGCAAGTGGGAAAAAAGGGTACGGCAATATTGGCCTTCGTTAGAAGTGAAACTGAGAAGACATTGTAGCAAAGGGACAGGACGGAACGGCAAATACCCCAATACCTTGGTGAAATTCGACCCCTGATATTGGTATATAAAAAATAAAGCACTATATTCAAAGACAATGGCAAATGCACTACTACCGCGTCCAAATGTTATATGAGAGAACAAGCCTACTCCTGAATGTTCATGGACTATTATGACCTTGATGTAAAATCTACTTTAAATAACAATACTTTCATTCATAATAATTAACTTTAATACCTTCCAAATCGCGGGGCCGTACCATGATCAATATCCTAGAGGGATTGGGGGTGGAGATGTGGGGGGGCTACTTTTTATAAACAAATTTGTCCAAGGACGCGAAGCATTCTGAAAGTTTAGGGAGTCCGAGGGCATGCCAAATACATGGATTGAAAGACTATACAAATTAAACCCTGAGATGTGTATACTATTTTCTGGTATAAAAAATAAAAGTAACATTCTCGGGAAGCGGGCAACTGCCCCCTACCCTCCCGGAGAATACGGCCATGTAAACGCAGGGGCGTTGGAGCCGGGGAGGGGGGCTGGGAAGACTGTAGCCTGCTCCCAATAATTCCCGTAAATATGTTCTTATTCATTGTTAAATTATTCACCGGGAAATTCTGATGTTCAGAAACGGGAGCAGCCCCACAATATGAATTTCGTTCCAACACCACTGAATCAATATATTCATAAATCATTTGATATTGGGATTTATTATCAAATATAATTTAAATAATTATAATATTAAAAAATAAATAAAAAATGATGGTTCGATTCATTGATTGATACATAGTATTTAATTATTTATGAACATGTCTGATACATCAGTTAACTGATATAATAAATGATTTATTGATTAATTGGTTTAATTGTCTGATAGATTGATTAAGATCGACTGATTGATTACGTAGTTCAATGATTCCTTTAAGAACGATTCAGAAGTTTCCTTTAAAGTTCCCTCGGTTCATTTTAGTGAAAAGACAAATTAATGTAAATTTAATTCTCGATTAAGCATAACGTGGCTTGCATACATATGCAGTGGGGTGCAATTAAAAGTTACTACTAAACACTTAATTAATTCACTGAGCCCAGACTGGTAATTGGGCGCCCACGTTGTTCTGCCTTCCCAAGGGTGGTTAATATTCCGTGCAAGTTCAGGCGAAACATTGTGAAAAGCGAGAAATGTCAGGGATGTAATAAAAGGCATTACGCTAAGACGCCGTACTCGCAGGAGATTTGTAGCAGCCCCAGCCATGTAGAAACGTTTGGTGCCATTCACCAGCTGACGGGCGGTACATTGTGCCTATGACTCAGTGTTTCTATCAAAACAACTGTTCAGTTTGTCATCCCTCGTATGTTTCCAGCCCACACTGACCCCATTACATATTGACATCGAACACCAATTCCATTTCCATTAAGTGATATCTTGTAAATCATTTAATTTCGTGAGCTGGATGTAGCTCAAATGGTAGAGCGTCCGCCTGTGAAACTGTCGGTCGTCGGGTCGATCCTTCTCAGTGGACCCATGTGCACTTTGGGCTATCTTCCGTTCCAACCAGTTGTCCACAACTGGTTCATCAAAGGCCGTGGTATGTGCTGTCCTGTCTGTGGGACAGTGCATATAAAAGACCCCTTGCTGCTTATCGAGAAGAGTAGTCAATATGGCAGGAGCGGGTTTTCTATAAAAACATATGTCAGAATAGCCGATGATAAGATAAAAATCAATGTGCTCTTGAGGCGTCGTTAAATAAAACAAACTTTACTTAACTTTCGTCCTGAACACAGCCAGGGTTTACTGTTTAATCAAGTATTAACTATTACGTCATCTTGCAGGTGCTGCTTGAGACATGACAACTGTTACGGCTTGGTGGATTGCTGGTGGTTTTATCCACAGTGGGTGGGATATAACGTACACTGTAACCAAACTGGCTGCCAGTGCATGGGTGAGTACTAGACGGACCACACCCTCGATGTACGGGTGACTTTAAAACTTGTAGGTAGATTAATTGAGACACATTGTCGTCAGTGGTATAGTGGTTAAACTATCAGAGTCGACTGGCAGGTACTAGGATGAACTCTCATGGTTGGTTGGTTAGTTGGTTGTATTTACTTTCGTGCTTATATCCAATTAAGGTTCATGCACGCTGCCATGGGCACACAAAGCTTCCTGTGCTGTCTGTCCAGGGCAGAGGTTAGTGTTAGTAGGAGTCACAAAACCCGCTGCTTTTCTATAAACAGCAAGGGATCTTTTATATACACTATCCTACAGACAGAATAGCACATACCACTGGTCGGTGTAAGTGGTATACACCTACCCACTGAGCCTTGCGGAGAACTCACTCTAGGTTGGAGCCGATACTGAGATTTAAAATGTCATGCATCGACTGAGATATAACTATATTTAATCTCAGTACCTACCAGCCTCGAGACCGATAGCTTAACCATTGCGCCACGGAGGCTGATGAATTCTCATTCGAGGCATGGATGTTTTAATATCAGTATCGGCTCCATTCAGGAGCGAGTGCTCCGCAAGGCTCAATACATAGGTATACACTTTCAATCCCTATGCAGTAGTGCATATAAAAGGTACTGTTATCAACTTATAAAAGATAAGTATACACCACTTTGAAGTTTCATTGGCCAGTAGTCAATAAATATATTATGTATATACTAGGCATACAACTCAACTGCATGTGATGTCTATAAAGGACAGATGTTGTTATTAGTAGGAGAGACGAAACCCGAAGCTGCCTTTAAACAGCAATGGATATTTTATATGGACTACCTCACAGACAAGATATAACAAACAACGAGCATTGATAGATATAATAGGTAGACTGAACTTAAGCCCCTCTGCTTTCCCACTCCTCCTGTACTCGATATTATTAACAAGATATTTTATCTTGATATTTGTAATCAGATAAATACTTATAATTTCAGATTCTATCGTTGAAAGTCCATGTGCAAGAACAACGTGTGAATGCGATCTTCATTTTGCTTCGTGCCTGGCAGAAGGCCGATTCCACAGTTACTATAGTAACTACAACAGAGTGTTATGTGATGAACAACCGTGGCATGCAGATGATGACGAGGATGTGGATCCAGGCGTACAGGAAGAATTTGGACAAAACGTGACATTGCTAGAAAGAACTGACGATAATTCAAATGCGGATGTTCCTGAAGAAAGAACTATACCTACTACTTCTGAAGGAAATGGGGATAATTCCCTTTCAGGGGTTTTGGAACAACGAGCGACCATTTCGGAGGAAAATGAAGATAATCAAGAACAAGAAAGAACTATACCTACCACTTCTGAAGGAAATTGGGATAATTCTGTTTCAGAGGTTTTGGAACAACTAGCGACCATCTCTGAGGAAAATGAAGATAATCAAGAACAAGAAAGAACTATACCTACTACTTCTGAAGGAAATGGGGTTAATTCCCTGTCAGAGGTTTTTGAACAACTAGCGACCATCTCTGAAGAAAATGAAGATAATCAAGAACAAGGAGGACATGTATCAGAAGAAACCTTGCGTCCAGATGTTCAAAATTAAACGGACTCCATTGTGTTTACTATTGACACAAACAGCAATTCGTAGCAGAACTGACACTGGGTGTACGTCCTGCAATCATAAAAAGAAAAAAGTTAACTTCATCCATTATTAAACATGTGAGGATATTTGTGCATGTATACATGAGGCAATTCACTCTTAGATGGTTTAGAACAAGAGGAACTTGTTAATAACAAACGACAGCTATGACTACAGCAGAAGTGACACTTGGCAGTTTTAAAACAAACAGAAAATGATCACGTTTCATTTCCTATCCTTACAAGTATGTGAAGCAAACATAATCAGTGACACCTTTTCCTGTCCTAAAACTTTGTACCTGAGCTGTGACCATACTGGAGTTTCCTATTCTAATGCATGTTAATGTATCTGAAGTATCTGTACTCGTAGTCCATTCTATTTTTATGAATGTACGCGAAATCATGAGAGTATAAATTGATGAATGATTTGTAACCATAGTATAGACTTCTTATACCTTTAATTTTCCCCATAAAAATTAGTCCAGCATTAGGTGAATTGTACACCTTACTTTAATGGAGTGATGGGCTCCAATTTATTATCTGTCATTGCTTTTATGGGTGCATTAAACGAGCATTAGCTGTTGTGATTAAAAATATTGTATATGGTGGCAGCAGTGGGTTTTTAATATCTTTTTTTGGGTGTTTTTTTTTAAAATTATCTTGCTATTATTTACCTCAGTAAGCACGTGTGCTTGAATCTTAATTAAGTATGGAAATAAGTTGAAACAATCTTTGTTGACATCCAGTGTGTTATTTTTTTATATAATCAAATAGAATGGGCCATTCCTTCTGGAATTCGAAGCAGTTGTGTTAATAGTTCCTATTCAGGTGAATAAGGGTCAGAAGTTCCTATTTATATATGACTCTGCATGGAACTTTATTGTTAAATATTTAAAACCATAATAATGGCATTTCATTAATAAATATTTCTATAGAATACAGGTTGTGCACACATATGAATAGCAAACGGTGAATAGTTATATCTGATGCCGGTGAACATGCACAAATTTATACATAATAAAACGATACAATAATAATATAAGAACCGTTTTGTTCTAATAAATATATTACCATGTTATTAGCGTTTGTGATGTTTGTATAAGTTTGAGTAACTTTGTCAGCGACACCCACCAAGTAATTAAGCTATAAATATTAGGCCCGTAGGTCAGGAGTGGAGGGGCTAAGGTAGGGGGACTAAGCCTACACATTTTTCGCCAGTTTTTATTTCGGGTATTTCTGTTTCGCATAGCAAATTTTATACACCCATAATAATTCGCCCTTCAGTTTGAAAATCCGTCCTAGGGTCCTGGACATAACATTCAATGGGAGTCTAGGATTCACACTATTAATCTACGACTAAATTACCATCAACAAAACCCAATTACTTCTTTTGGCAGCTAAAAAAATATCCATCTTTTTTTTAATTTTCTTCTTAACAAAAACACCATCTTATCTTCTCTCGACAGCTAAAAAAATACCTATCTTTTTTTATTTTCTTCTTAACAAAAACACCATCTTACTCCAAGAGATAGAGGCCGTTAATCAGATTTTTAGGTAAGGAAGGTTTGATAAGCCTATTATATGGAAAAAGTAGTGCTGAGTCCAAAAAAAAAGCAGTCTTATTGGTCGTACTTCAGACAAAATTGCCATTTTGGGTAAACAAAATGGCCAAAACCTTATTTTTTCATTATCAGTTTGGTTTAATTATTTTATATTTCTAAAACTTCTAAATCTTATAAACAACAATTTTTGACAAAAGAATACTAATATCATCAATGTGGCAAAATTTGGCATACATTTGGACTCAAAATTCCTCCAAATTGGTAACTTTCCTAGCAAATACAAATCAAATAATTAAACCGAACAGACAATTTGAAAAAATCGGATTTTGGTCATTTTTGGCCAAAAATTTACCAAAATGGCAATTTTTTCTTAAGTAGGACCAATAAGACTGCTTTTTTTTGGAATCGGCACGACTTTTTCCATACAATAGGCTTGTCAAACCTCCCTTACCTAAACTTCTGAGTAACGGCCTTTATCTCTTAGACTATCTGTAATACACGTTCTAAGGCCCAGTTTCTCGTTGCTGGTTCAGACACGATCTACAGCTCAAACCATTCTTTTACGCAGTTTAAACTAAGAATCGAGGTTGAACTGTCGACGAGAAATCGGTCCAACTTACTTTTAATCTACGCTATTTGACATACGTATGTAGTAATGTTCAAAATACGACATCTCGTTGCGTTTTAATGCTTGGTGTCAAATGAAAGCTATGACAGTGTAGATTAAAAGGAGCTAGTTTGTGTTATTACTTAGTTGTTTTTGTTAAAAAGAAAATATAAAAATTGAGGTATTTTATTTTTAAATGGGGTCAAGTTGTTTAATGGCAGTTTAATTACAATATCATTAATCTTCCATTACTACATACCAAAATAACCAGCGGATCAAAAGCTTTCCTTTGATATATTATATATGTCAGAGAAAAATATCTGTGAACGTCACAATGAAGAGAATAATGCTGGTGCTGATTGTTGCGTGATGTTGAGTAGAACGCAGTTTTTGACGGTACTAAAATATTTGAGTAAAATCCGCAGTGGATCCATATGAGCTTATCAGGCCCACGACCTTATATATA
>JAULBS010069832.1:0-21965 GCA_032355785.1 Symmetromphalus regularis | reverse complement strand
CCGTCCCACAGACAGGACAGCACATACCACGGCCTTTGATGAACCAGTTATGGACCACTGGTTGGAACGGAAAATAGCATAAACTGCAAATGGGTCCACTGAGAAGGATCGATCCGAGGACCGACCGGTTCACAGGCGGACATTCTACCATTTGAGCCACATCCGGCTCTCGCTATACTTCTTGGAATGACGGTAGTGTAATTAACCTACCAGGTTTCGTGGTACCGCTGCACCTGCACTTATTTCTTCCAGACTTCGTCTAATTACCATGCTAGGTATGTACATGGATATCTTAGAGCAATCTCGGGGTCCCTCTCGCATACCTCTCGCGCATAGCTTTGATCTCTGTAATTATATGTTTGTACGTATTATTAGAAATAGTGGCAGAGGTCACCACGCAATTGGAGCTGTTATAAATATACCTACTACGCGATACCACGGAAACGCCGGCATCCGTGGCGAAGTGGTTAAGCTGTCGGTCTCGTGGCTGGTAGGTGCTGGGATCAAATCTCAGTCGAGGCATGGGATTTTTAATCTCAGTATCGGCTCCAACCCAGAGTGAGTGTTCCGCAAAAGGCTCAGTGGGTAGGTGTATACCACGTACACCGACCAATGGTCCACAACTGGTTTATCAAAGGCCGTGGTATGTGCTATTCTGTCCGTGGGATAGTGCGTATAAAAGATCCCTTGCTGCTTATCGATAAGAGTAGCCTCATTAGTGTGACGGCAGCGGGTTTCGTCTCTCCTACTAACACTAACCTATTTCCTGGACATATAGCACAGGAAGCTGAGTTGTGTACACAGAACAGCGTGCTAGAACCTTAATTGGATATAAGCACGAAAATAAATACAACCAGATATAGTGGACAAGGGCGAAAATCCGTTCCTGAAAGTGGGGGGACGGAACGCCCCCCTGTCCCTTCACCCTCCTCCCCTCCCCCCGTTTGACGCCATTATAGACCCCTTGTTTATTTCAGTATGACTATATTTGTGCTAAGACAACATGGGTAAGTGTTACATTGATACAATAAAGAGAAATATTAGTAAAAATTATTATTTAGGAATTTTAATTTCATTTTTCGAAGCAAAAAGTGGTTGTGTGGGGGGGGGATAATTACATAGGCGTCTCCTCCCGTCCAAAAAGTGACTTGTCCCCCCGTCCAAATAGTGACATGTCCCCCCACCCCCGTCCCCCGGGATTTACGTCCATGATAGTGGCACAGGTCACTACGCAAGTAAAGCTGTTATGAATATACCTACTACGCGATACCACGGAACCGCCGGCATCCGTGACGAATGCGATGAGAGCCAACGTGTTCACAAAGTGTGAACAAACAATTTTGAAGAGAATGTTGACCTGGTGTTCGTTTATCACCAGAAATGTAAATTAATGTTTATCCTCCCCCACATAACCGTCTTTCCTGTTCTGGGAAGATCTGAAACTTATAATATCGCATATATACTAATTAATAAGTTAATAACAATTATAAGGTGTTTTGTCAACACGTCATCGCTGTAATTGTAATACGCAGTTTGTATTTACCAATATCTGGGTTTTGAGCTGTTTTGTTGAAAGAAAAAGGCGAGTTCTCTCATTGTTGTTATTTATTTTGGCACAAAACTTTAAACATATATAACTTCTATTTTTTTTTCTTCAGTTTTTAAGCAATGTAACTTCTTTCAAAACTGAAACATTTATAAATCTTGACAAAAGAGTAGGCAGACAGCTTTTGTTAAATAGGGTGTCCAATAATTTAATATTTTTAGTTATAAAACGCAGAAAGGCAACCACACTTAAAAACAAATAAGTTTCTGCATTTTATTTTTTCCCTTAAATACACTCTGGCCATAGTATATGAGGATTCATTACAAAAATACTATTTATAGTGACAGGACAGGGGCGTTGGAACGAAATCTATATTGGATGGGGGCGGGGGCTGCTCCCTTTCTGTACATCAGAATTTGCCAGTGAATAATTCAACGATGAATAAAAAACATATTTATGGGAATTATTGGGGGAACTACAGCCTCCCAGCACCCCTCACCACCACCCCCTCACCCCACCGGCTCCAACGCCCCTCTAGGATGACAACAGGAGTTCTTCAGAGTCCTATGTCCTACCACTGGAGCACTGAGGCTCAGAGAATTATTTAGTCAGGTCCCAATTTCGGAAAATGTGGTATGAAAAGGCATTTTTTTAAGCATTTGGTCCAACATACTTTTTTTTGGTATGATTTCAGGGCGATGATTACGAAAAAGTATGTTGGCAATCTGAAAAAATTGTTGTATGGTCAAAAATGGCGGAAAATAAAATTTGAGATAACGGAATCATCAATACAAACGTAAAACATGTAATACACAGTGATACTCGTTTCAAATTCCACATCCTGTTTTCGCAAAATGTTTGCCATATCGGATACCAGCACAATTAATTGTTACAGCCGAAGTCTTGTGATCCGTTATCAAGCGAAACCCTGGCGCAGGCATTCTGGAGTGAAAAGCTGGTGTTTTGTAACCAGATATCATTCAGTCTGCATTAACCCTCGGAGCACTCAATGATCACGCGTCGCTAGGTTTCCAGTCAAACCACAATCAATAGCAAGTAATTAGCTAACTTGTCATGTAGTGCTCGTTCGATCGGAAACGTTCGGCAGTATTCGTAACCCAAAAAAAAGATTTATATTGGGAAGTCGGGTTTTCTCGAATGTATTCCTTATACGTTTGTTGACATTAATTTTGGACGTAATGCCAATTATGAATAATTAATGCGATGTATTTATTAGGTTATTACATAAGATTAGTAAATCGATATTCGGTTTGTCAACTTTGGGCTACGCTTTTGACTAATGTTACCGGTGATGGAGAATTTTGTATAGAATGTACTTTAATAAGGAAACGAATGCTGGGTCAATGACTGAAACAGGGTCGTTAACTGTATTCTAAAGGGCCTTTTAGGTCAGAGAAAAATTGTGGAAGAAATTAGTTCCACAATTCAGTATTCTGTGAAAAAAGCGCTCATCTTTTTTTCTGAACACACCTGTACATTCAGTACAGGCTATTTTTCACGGGCGCTAGGGAGTAATTTCACCGATTGCAAACCTTCTCATTGGGTTTAACATTAAGTGTTAAAAAATTAGTGGAGCGAGCACTCGCTAGCTATTTGGTTCTGAACACAAGACTGGTAAGCATCATTGTTTTGACAGTGATTCGCGTTCAATATAGGCAAGCCTTCGCGGGCTCTTTACAGCGATTTCACTGGTTCTAAATATTCTCATTGGGTCTTCTTCTTTTTTTAAACGACATCACTAAAGCACATTGATTTATTAATCATTGGCTATAGGATATCAAAGATTTGGTTATTCTGATACGCAGTCAGGTGTGAACCAACCTCCAACGGGTTTTGAACCACTGTCATCAGTTTCAGAGTCCGACGTTCTATCACTGGACCATCGAAGCTCTCCTCATACCACTGAGTTTAACGAGTACATCTTCTGCCGTTACATATTTATGTCAATGGACAAATCCTTTTAATATTATATTTAAAAAAAAAGAAAAAAAGTTCAAACTAAGGAAATATGTATTTACATAAAAGGTGGGTTTTTTAAATAATAATTTACAAAGCGATTTTCTTGGTATTGTTTGTATGTTAGTTTTGTAAAGATTTAATAGAAACATTTTGCTCTCACGTGATAATTATTTATTAACGCGAAACTGTAGAAACATTTTGTTTTTCATTAAATGTGTTTACTGCTATAAATCACACCGGAAGTTCGTGATCGTTCATTTAAAAATATATAATTTTATTAATATTTTAAATTAACATAATAGTTTACAGAACGGAAGGCGATAATTTAACAGCGCGTGCAGGTTTAATACAAGGCTGAATTTCACATCCTGTTTTATTTTTGTTATTTGTTAAAATTTTAATGTGAAAAGAAAAAAAAACATTAAACAGAATAAATGTAAAAATCTTATATTATTCTTATTTTTATATTATAAAAGACTTTAATTATTAGACTTTAATTATATTTTATAGATATTTTGGAGTTAATTCTTTTTTTTTGTCCTGTTTTTTTTTTATTCTGGCTGGCATTATGAGCACAGTATTGAGCGGTCAAGTTTAGGCCTATCCCCCCCCCCCAACCCACCCCACCCAGCCAAATTATGAAATATTTATATAAAAGAGAAATAAGGGAATGATTCAGATATCATTTAAATAAATGAAATGTCAACATAAATCTTTAAAAAAGATTGAAGTAGTACATTATTATTCGTTACTTAACATTTTAAATCCAATTATTAGGTAACGTGTGCCACAAAGGTAAGACATTATTTAAACCGACACAGACCAGATTAATACATAATATAATTAGTATACAGATACCTCAATGGGATAGGCATAGGATAGGATACGGTAGTTAAGGTAGGACGTTTAGTTAAGGTAGGGCAGGGTACGTTTAGAATAATGATAAAAGAAAGGCAGAGGAGCATAAGGATATGGTAGGATAGTGTAAGATAATGATAGGATAAAGTTAAGTATAGGATATGAAAGCAGGCGCGGTTGCAGGATTTCAGAAAAGGGGTGGGGGTCCAAATGTGATGGGTGAATAGGATTTGGGGGGGGTTGTTAATTTTCACTTCCTTCCACTCGCAATATATATATATATATATATATATATATATATATATTTTAAGTACGAGTAAAGGGGGAGTCCAGATCATCTTGCCCCCCTCTGGATATGATAGGATAGAACGGGGTGCTGAGTGGAAATAAACTTTAAGGCAGATAACAGAATGCACAGACATACTAAATATTACGATAGGAAACAAATTAACTTTGAATTACAATGTCTTGATGGTGACATGTTACTCAGTACGTGGATTTGTTAGACTCGGAGCAAACTGCTATAATGAGAGTGATGTTTAGATAACACAACAAGAGCGAAACGTCGGCGTGACGTATCGAGAACGGTCTCAGACCACACTGTGAGGGAACGCGAACAATGGTTGAAATTTCTTACATTGGTTAACAATGAATCTCGTTATTTGCACCCACTCGAAGTATGTACTTTGCTTAACATGCAAATTCGTGCAATCAACTTTTAACATTTAACAGTGGCAGAACATGTCAACCTTCTTACGTACTAAAGGTAGAGGCAGTTTGGTTATAGTATAACTTATACTTCGCTTCACGTCAGATTGGCACCATCGTGTTTAACAATAACCTTTCTTATAGTGATTGTAAAACAAAAAGGAAAACGGTTTTGGAAATTAAACGAAAGGTCAAATTTATATTAAAATTTCAAGAAGATATACATAAATTTTTATGAAGAAAACCCCCGATTTTTATGCGTTTTTAGCCGTTTGTTTGCACTTTTCAGTTACAATTTTTGTTACGGTTGCAAACATATATAATCTAAAATTGAAAAAAAAAATTGTATCGTGTACACGTTGCAAATGGTTTGAAAGATAGTTGTTTGTCCTTTTGGCATTTATTTTTCAACTGACAAACTCTTGTGTTTTGAAGTTCCACTTCCGGTGACGGGAAATATAGTTTTCAGTCCAACCACTGGTCGAAAACTGCTATATGATGTAACTATATTTGGAGCAAACCGAAATGTCAACTATGTACGTTACATAATTACGTTATTGTGGGAGCCTCAGTGGCTCAGTGGTAGCACATCGGACTCTCAAGCTGAAGATAGTGGTTCAAAACCCACTGGAGGCTGGCTCGCACATGACTGTGTAAAAATTACCACGTTTGACATTCAATAGCCAATGATTAACAAAACCAATGTGCTCTAATGGTGGTGTTCTTTAAAAAAAAGAAACCTACCTTTTTGTGATGGAACCCAATTCTTTACGAAACTTAAAGTTGCATTGTACCAAATCATGTGATTTTGTGGGTCAGAGTTCTAGGTGAAATCTATCCGAAATGAATGAATCCTCAGCTGTGATTGGTAGATATATGAGGCAGTTGGTATTTTGTAAATACTATGGTATATACCCAGTAATTTCTTCTTTTTTAAAAATCTTTTTGCAGAATAATTGTTACATCAATGACACTTGGTACTTGTTGATACCGGGGGTGGTACAAAAAATTGCAAGTGATATTTTGTGCGAACCTGAGTGTGTCTAATGAAAACACTTTGTAAGTCGTTAAAATGGTATGTGACTGTATATTTTCTTTGAGTCAAAGTTAATGGAAGGTGTCACACTGTATGTATATGTGTATACTGACCCAGTGGTTTGAAACGTTTCTTTTTCTTTTATTAAGAAATGCTACTTTGGTCGTCAATGGGATTTTATTTGGTCGAATGATACCTGAAGCAACAATCTGAATCCTTGTACTAGAGGATGTCATACCATGGCACATACATTCCCAAGAGGATCTAAAACACTGACTGGTTTTGTTTAACTTCACCACTAAACACATTGATTTATTAATCATCAGTTATTGGATGTCAAACAGTAGGTAATTTTGACACGTAATCAAGTGTGAGCCAGCCAGGTTTTGAACCACAGTCCTCATCTTGAGAGTCCTGTGTTCATCCAATGGATCACAGAGGCTCCAAAACATTATGACATATCTTCATCTGTTATATATTTTGAAAGTAATCCATGTGTGCAACCAACACAGCTTTGTGAATTTGAATGTAGCAAATATGGAGCTAGGCTTTCATTAACTGTCATTATTAAATCTTCCTCCATAGACATCAAGGGATGAAATATTGTCTAGAGGTTTAGGGGCCAATTACTTGAATTATCCTCAAGGGCAAGTCAAGTTAGGAGTCAATGGTGATTAACGGCATTCTTTAAAATTTAGTCACTAAGCGACTTATTATTTTCAAACCTGAACATGTCCCATTATCCCTCTACCACACACCACAGCATCTGCACTCGTGAATCACTGACAAAACTGCAATGATTTCAGATGTTCTTAAAAGATGGATGTATCCTGCCCAACCAAATGAACTAATTATAAGTGAGGAATAGAATTTGTTTTTTTAATGACATACCTGCACGTTTATTCAGCACCGGTTAGGTGTTAGATATATGGTGTTTTGTGACTCACAGTCTTCAGGTAGCTGTCGGTCATCAGATCGATCCTTCTCAGTGGACCCGTTAGCAGTTTGGGCTGTCTTTCGTTCCATCCAGTTCATCAAAGGTCTGAGGTATGTCCTTACTTGTGGGACAGTGTATATAAAACACTCCTTACTGTTTATTAGAAAGAGTAGTCTATGTGGTGGCAGTTGGTTTCCTCTAAAAACGTATCAGAATGGCCATATGATTGACGTCCAATTGCCGCTGATAAGATAAAAATCAATGTGCTCTAGAGGTGACGTTAAATAAAACAAATTTTACTTTACATGGTCTTCGGAGGAAACCTACTACATCGTATGCTACTCTTTCTGATCCCCCAGACAAGACAGCACATACCATAGCCTTTCATAAATCACTTGTAGACCATCAATCGGTGCAAGTGGTGTACACCTACCCACTGAGCCTTGTGGAGCACTCACTTTAAATTGGAGCCAGCATCAAGATTAAAAATCCCATGCTGATTTGATCTCAGTACCTACCAGCTATGAGTCTGGCTGTGTACCTACTAAATCACCCATTCCTAGTGAGGTATTGAATGATAAAACAATCTAAACAATGTCGATGTTTGTTTAATTTTAACAACGCCCCCCACAAGTTACAATCACTTCCTGGAAGTGGGGGAGGGTGAGGGGGAGGCATGCATCCTAATTTTGTTGTTGAAAATCTAAGGTTCTTGAAATGTCTTTTCCAGCATTATGACACCACTTTGGACAAAATGTACACCTTATTTTTCCATAGAAATAAAGCTGTTGTAGGATAACCCCTCTACAACTGTCTAATACATTTTAATTTTTCAAAGCAAAATGTGAGGTGGGAGGATAATTATATAGGCATCCCACCCCAATCAAAAAAGTGGGGGCGGGGGGCATGTCCCCCATCTCCTTAAGATTGATGCCCCTCAGACCCCAGCAAAACAATCTAAACAAAAGACAAAAGCAAATGAATCATATTTTGGATATATTTTGTTTATTTAATATACAAACTTGAACTGCAGCAAATTGTCGCTGATCTTCCGACCAGACAGATGTATGACTGAATGAGAAACTGAGTAAACACGACAATTACAATTCAATCTCTTCTATACAGCTCAACACCACACAGACATTCGAACGATTCACACACAAATGACGCAATATTTCAACCCATACTCAATTACACATAATCTTGCTAACTGGCACTATGTGAGAATTAAAAAACAAATGAATGCAATAAAATTATGAGCCAACTTTATGAAGCCTAGTTTTAAATATAGATTAAGCATTGAAGATAATGTTGTTATCCTCGCGTAAGAGGGGAGAAAAAATATGTGCAAGCTAAGAGTCCTATTCTGAAAATCCCAGTGTCCTATTCTGAAAATCCCAACGTACACACATAACATAATAAAATAAGTCTCTAAGAAAATGTTGGAGGTTAGAAAGTATTAACAGTAGTGGATCCAGAAAATCCCTTATGGTGGGGGTGGGGGTGTTGGGGGCCTAAAGAATCCTCAGATTCTTTAACATTAAAACAAATAATAATTATTTAAAAAATATAATAATATTTAAAAAATTGGGGCCCCTCTTTGATCTGCCACTGACTAAGGTTGAATCAAACATTTATATGACAAACACTTTAATAACATTACTTTGATGACATAACTTTGTTAGAAAACAAAAATACAAAATTTAACATATGGTCACCGTCATAACATAAGTGCCTAAGCCACTTTTTTGACATTCTGATATTTTCAATGTAACTCATTTCTTATAAAGTGCCATAAGCCATTGCGCACTTGTGTTAATTATTGTAATGATTAATAAATAGTCACTGATGGGTACCAGGTAATTGCAGAATCCTTTTTTCTTTTTCTCAAAACTAACATGACTAGCATGTAGGCACTTATGTTATGAAAGCAATGGTATGCAACACGAAAGGGGCGAAATGAGAAAAATATGAGCCAAATGGAGAAAAACTGGCCTCATAAATTTGGCCCATTGTTTTTCTTATTCCTCTTTAACAAATAAAATGATTGAGAAGCCATAATTAAGGTGATTATCGTGCCGGGGATGTGTGTATTAATTAAGAGGGAATACCACAGACTGAATGAATGGAGACTTCGATTGGCAAAAGTCTTTCATTATGTCAGGCATATTGACCGCTGACTGCCACCAATTTGCAACACTTTGCATTTGTATGGGTCAACTGAGAAAACCACACAGATGCTCCTTGCTGACCTCTTGACCTTTGCTTAGAGAACAATCTGTACAAATTACTTCTACCACTGCCCTTCCCTATCCTTCTTTCTCCAGATCAAACCAGACTCGAAGCAAACAGTTGTTCAATCTTTAAATGGGGCAAGCAATTTTGGAAATTGTGCAGAATAAAAATGGATTTTTTGTTTTCTGTTTCTATAGTAAGAAAAATAAAATGTTTCAGATTTTTCCTTTACAGTGGGAATGGATTTTATTTTAAAAGATTTGATCAAATTCTTGTTGTTTTAAGTTAAATGTCTCAAAGTGAATTTAAAGCACAATCTCAAACATTCACTTTATGCATTCATTATCTTAAATGTAACAAATATAACATTAACAGATATTTCAAAAAAGGTTATTTTTCTTCAGCTGCCTGAATTAATTATAAAATGTTTTACATTATACATAAACAATTCCACATTAATACAGATTCTTAAATTCCAGAAAAAAATGCATCATACAGGTTGCTTGCCCTGTTTGAAGAACTATAAAAAATAGCAGATGGTACAACCATTCAAATCCAAACCCATCTTGTAAATTCTACACACGACTTTTCTTCCCCATTCCTAAATCCCACTCCATTTGTTTGTCTCTTTAAATTGCTATATTTATTTTTTATGCCTGTAACTGTATGTGTCAAATAACAATGATTTTTTCTTCCAAAAAAAGATTTCCACTTTTTTAAATTTGAAAAAAAGTATTTTTCAGAAATGAAGCACTTGATGGCAGGCAGTTCAGTGGTGGATACAAAATGTCCAGAATCCCCCTTTTCTCGTACTTATTTTTTTACATTTTCCAAGTAGAAGGACATGATAATTAACCATCACTCATCACACTTAGGCATGCCTTCCAAAAATCCAGTTATTTTTTGCCACTAATTTTATTTTAATTTTTGTTTTTAATTATTGTTTTCAAACATATATTTAAGGGAGAAATTGTATTTTCAGTATACAATTTAATATCTGTTAAAGGGAGAATTTTTTTTCCCTAAACAATTTTGAGTTACAACATTCACACACCATTAGAAATTCACTGGGCTAATCCAGTCAGTGACAGGACATGAATGGTTAATATAATAATAAAAGTAATAAGTATGTCTGTGGAAATCACTCAAATTTTCAAAAGAAGAATGCAGAAAGAAAATACCAACATCTGTGCCTAAGAATGGTAAAAATACATATATATATAGCATGGACACATTTTCTTTAAAAAACAAAACAAAAAAACCCACTTATTAATTATTCATTCAGTCAGATACAGACAAAATTATTTTTAATTATAAGTGATAAAAAGAAACTAATAGAATAATATGTGTATTTGGCACTACGATGAAATTTCTAATTTAGAAAATAAGATATCTTTACTGATAACGATACAAACAGGCATTTGGCAAGTTCAGCTAAAAGTCATAATTTGCCAAAATGATATCAGGAATTTATCCTGATTTCTCAGGCTACAAATTGAAGAAAAGTAAAGTTTGTTTTATTTAACGATGCCTCTAGAGCACAGTGATTTTTATTTCATCATCGGCTATTGGACGTCAATCATATGGTCATTCTAACATATGTTTTAGAGGAACCTATCACCACATAGGCTACTCTTTTCAGTAAGCAGTAAGGGGTCTTTTATATGCACCATCCCAGATAGGACAGCACATACCATGATCTTTGATGAACCAGTTGTGGACCACTGGTTGGAACAAATTGAAGAATTAATCAACGTTGATTTATTAATGTTAAATTAGTTGTTTGTAACACTAATATACATTGATTTATTAATGTATACTACTTGTATTGTAAATCTGTTTTAAAATCAGTGTACATATGTACATTCTTTGGCTACACACAATGTATGTATTAGTCACATTTCAACAGCAATGTACAATGGATGTATTTCACCAGCAATGTACATTGTTGTGTTAATATATTGGATGTATTGTAACATCTTACAAATCTGAGAGAGCATGCCAGAGTTTGTTTACAAAATATGTAAATCTGTCAGGTTGCCAAATACCAGCAGGCACCGAGAAATAAACTGCAGAAACATGATGACTTCAGTAAAGATTTTTTTGTTTATAGGAAATAAAACTGTTTATTCAGGAGTTATAGGCACCGTAAAAAACAAAATAGTTTACGAAACAGCAGATATCTTTTTAACAAATCATCCATTCTGACATCTGACACGGGAAGTTAAAAAAGAGGAAAACAATTTATTTTATTTTACTGTTAAATAGAAAGAAAATATCAGCAGGTGAAACAATAAATAGTTTCACATAAGATCAGCTTTTTTTTTTGTATTTGAGAAGAGTTAATGTTTCATTAGTTCTTTCCTTGATACAGAAAAGCAAGATTTATAGCATTCTAACTTACCGGTAATAGGTTTTTGCCATTTTGTTGTAGTGGTTCACGAGTTCTATAGTTTTTGTCAATGTGCCATTGCATTTTGCCTTGTGCATTTAGATACAATTGTTATAACAATGTGTTTGTTTGTTTAACACCCCTCCCAACACAAAAAATAACCATCGGCTTTTGAGGGGTGGGGGGAGGAGGGGGTATCATACAATGGTTTGTCATCAAAATAACAGTTACATTATTTAGAGTTTACAAGACAGAATTGTAATTTTAGGTTCACTAGATTTGAAAGCAAATAAATACAGCTAATACATGAGAATTGAGATTTTACATGTATACAAGATGGAACTTTAATTTCAGGTTTGCAAGATCTGAAACAAAATAAATTTAGCTTAGAATATTGGGTATGAGAATTTAAATTTTAAAGACATACGAGACAGAACTAGATTTGGAAGCAAATAAATTTAGCTAAGTATACATGAACCCAGTTCAGTAGCAGATCCAGTGTTCAGGGGTCAAACCCCTTTTCTATTTAAAAAAAAAATTCTAGTGGAGTGACATGTAAATTAACCATCACCCTTCATATTTGGACCCCCTTCTTAAAAATCTTGCACTGCACCTGCAGTTATACTAAATTGTCTCTGCCTTCATTTGTAGCAACTTTATATCTCATATTAGCTTCTGAACATTCCTAACAAAATTGGCTGAGACATAATGGAATTTGTTTCTCATACAAACAGTGTCTATACATCTCGGCAAAAGTTAAATACCACAAAATTGTTACAATTTATACTCAAACAAAAAAAGAAAGTATGTAAATGTATGATGAAATATTTGATATTTTTTTGATGTGCCATTTCACTATAATCGAAAACTACTGTGCGTATGCGACTTGTGATATTACTGCACACACACTCTTCTTCGAAATGGTGTGGTTATCTAATTCCAGAATTTCTGTTATGAATGTCATCTAGTTTATGAAATAAATAACTATTGATTCCATGCATACTTTGTTTTTTGGCCGAGTATATAACAAAATAGGTTTGAATATTATACCCTTTCCTTGTAAAATAATTTACACTAATTTAAAAGTTACTTGAAAATTAATGCCAAGGGATTATAATTAGAATTTTAGAGAACTTAAAGATTGTTATTTTAAGGAGAAAATATTTTTATAAGTGAAATTATAAGTCAAATTTTTAAACAAGACATGAATATATATATTTTTTTATCAGTATTAAAATTTTAATCAGGAAATAACAGATTTTATTCATTTATCACTTTTCACATAGTTTTTGTTACTATAGCAACCATATAATATACACAAGAATAGTTATGAAGTGATACTTTTTTGTATATTGTGTATAAGGAACAAAAGGGTTAAAATGGCAGTTGTGTGCCCTTTTCAGTGGCAGATCCTGCGATTTAAATAACTTTTTTTTTAAATGAAAGTTTTCCCTTTTCATTGGCAGAAATAGTGATTTAAAAAAAAATTTAAAATTTAAAAAAAACTTTTTTAACAAAAAATCTTTTCTCTTATTATTATCCTAAATGGATTTTCTGGATCCTCCATTGCTTTTGATGCTATTTTGTAAATTGAACACAATGGTGGTTTAAAGCATAGTTCGTACATGCCGAGAAAATCAATGAGACATTTTCAGTTTGTGAACCCTTAATTATTTCTTATCTTTTTCTGAGGTGTATAGATTGGAATCACAAACATCTTGCTTGTTGTCCCGCTGGCAGCCCAACCAACTCTCAAAGCAATAAAGCTGTTGGAAGCTTTCTCCTGCAACGAGTTCAACTAAAGAGGCTTCGCCATCAAGAAGATAAATTATCCACAGTCTGTCGGTTTATATTCTCGGCTTCTTGTGCCGTTTCTTTTCCTCCATAACATGTTAAGTATGCTGCCAATGTTAAGTGTTTAACCTGCTCTGTAGACTGAAATTTTTGGATTTTTTTAGCCTAATATTTTAGATTTTTTTTTAATTCCAATTCTCGACAAATGAAATTACAAACGTATGTTTAAGATTTCATATTCTTTTTCTACCAGGATTTATTAATATATTGATAAAAGAAAAAATTTAGAACTTTATTTCTTAAAGATGTTTAACATAAAGTGTTTAATCTGTTCTACAAACTGAAAATTTAGGATTTTTTTGGTCTAATATTTTAGATTTCTTTTTAGTTCCAATTCTTGACAAATGAAATTAAAGACATATGTTTAAGATTTAAAATTCTTTTTCTAACACAATTATTAAGATCTTGATAACAAAGAAATTTCAGATTTCAGACATTTATTTCTTAAAGATTTCTAACATATGAAATTAGAATTTGTCAAAGCAGTCTTGTAAATCTTTGGCTTATTCCAAGAAAACGTAACACGTTAGACAATAAAACCTGACAATAACGTTAGGACAATAAAACAATTTTTTTTTACCAGTTACCTAGTTTTCCTACTTCATTTTAAAGAGAATCAATGAAAGATCAATAAAAAATGTATAAGATAAAAAAAGTTCTTAGAAAAACTGAGTACGTCGATCCATGAAACTGAGTACGTCGATCCATGAAACTGAGTACGTCGATCCATGAAATTGCTAGTGACAATTGGCAATACTGTGAAGATTGCTGCAGTTTTTCATTCTCCGCAGGACATTTTTTGCTGCATATTATTAAAAAAATTTCAACATATCTTTTTTCTTATTATTAACATTTGAATGCTAAAATTGCCATGGAAAATGTTGTGGATACTATTTTTCAATGGCATTTATTTTGCTGTGAATATTTTCTTAATTGTAGCGATTGGTATGTGGTATAACATTAGTTCAAAATGGATGGGTGCTTATTGATTATCAATTATTAGTTATTGATTGGCATCCCATCCAATGTGGGCCATATACCGCTACAGAGCAAAGCCCTGCAATTTTCAGGCTACAAATGCGTTAAAGTTTCCAACCAAAACATTACAAGAAATATGTAGATATACAATGAAATTGCCAACTTACGTGCTTATTACATCCCTTTTCACAGTAAATCCCGCAGTATCCACTAATTTCGCCTTCAACCGCTGACAGATTTGAAAAAAATGGCAGTCGCACAGATTCGTCACAAATACGAAACTTTCAGGAGATGGAAGGTGAGGAATGGGAGATGAAGGGAGGGATTGTTAGCAGGTTGGAAGAGTGTTGTAAATAAAAATAGTAATATATTTTATTTTATTTTTTAATGACTCCACAGAAAGTTTTGTATTTGTGACGTATTCGTTCGACCAACATGTTTTTTTTAATGTGTCAGTGGTTGTAGGTGAAAATCAGTAGATATTGTGAGATTTACTGTGAAATGGGATGTAATAAGCACGTAAGTTGGCAATTTTATTGCATATGCAGATATTTCTTGCAGTGTTTTGGTCGGAAACCGAAGCATTTGTTGCCAGAAATTTGCACCAGTTCATTGTATGGGTTGCCAGCTGAACTTAATGCAATAACCAATAATCAATAAGCATTAAGTTCCTGAACTAGTTTGACATGTAATGCATAATGGACCTTTTACAGTCTAGTTGGAAAGGATGCTTGTTCTATTGACAGTTTTTGTAAATTTTAATCATTTTAGCATGATAATTATAAATCGTAAGTATTATCTTTATCATAGTAAATGTATTCCCTGAATACATCATATCGATATGGTTTAGTTAAAAAAGTAATAAAAAATTTGGAAAGAAAGAAAGAAATTAAATCTTTGCTAATGAAAAATAAAACTCTTATTGCTAATGAAAATGAAAATCTGTCTTCTGACAAGTAGCTGAAAAAATACAGCTGAATAAAAAGTTTAACACTGATACAGTATAACACCGATAATTATGAAAATGTTCCACTATTATGAATGCATGTTTAATATGCTGTGATAGTTCTGGGTACCAGTCTATTTGTACAATACTACTTTCCCAGATACTAGTTCAAACTATTCAGTGAGTGTACTGATTAAAAATGTCATGCATTTAAATATAATATTTGCACCAAATACAGACCATCACACACAAAGAAAACCTCTTTTGATATACATATATTTACTATTTACATACACAAACACTTGAACATGTTTGTAAAATAAGGGTGAAAATGTCACTGCTGCCAAAAGGGTACATCATCAGCAGAAACAAAACAGTTTAATCACAGATAATAAAATATTAATGCCCCAGTCAGAAGGATCCAACTTTTTAGCAACCCATCTTGTTGGGAATAGACCGGCAATGTTAGTTCATATTTCCAACCCTGAACCAATCATAAGATTGTAATCATAACATCAATTTTCAGTTTGTCAGTATGCCATTTTATAACCAAGCAATGGATAATGAAATTTGAGTGATTTATAGTTTGTATGTTCAGTCATTGAATTAGCTGTAGTATTTTACATTTGCTATATCTTCCATTACAAACTCAGTCTTCAGTTTGGAACGATGTGTATAATAGTTATTTTCAGTTCATCGTGTTAAAATACTGACCCATTGTCTTGAAAAGCATTATTTCAATATTTAGTCTATGTTTTCCATCTCCAATCCAGTCACCAATATGAAAATACAAGTTATTTTTAGTTCACAATTTCCTTTATAGATCCAGTCAAGAAATTGGAACAATAGATTGTCTTGTTTTTTTTTTCTCTTTAAAGATCCAGCCATTATCTAAAACTGATTAAAATGTATAAAATGTTGACAGTGACGACAAGACTTTCGATAATAACAAATCACACCAAACTACATCCATCTTGGATTTAATGGAACATGTTATACATCCACGTATCTGCTGCAACACACAATACTGAACACATTATCAACATAATCCACGATCACGTATTTATGCAATCCAGAATTTATACAACTTCAAATGCAGACATGAAGGAAAAATACTTTCTGTACACCAACTCCTTGAGGAAATAAAACACAATTATCCACTGTAAAACCAACACAATACTTTTCATCATAATCCATGAATAATCCTTTTATAATAATCCATGAAATAATCCTCCTTTTTCATGAATAATCCTTTATTAATATTTCATTAATATTCCTTGGTATATCATGAATAATCCTTTTTCATCATATTCATAAATCATACCTCCTTTATCTTATTCATATATAATCCTTTTATCATAATCCTTCCTTGTTCATATTCATGAATTATTATATGCATGAATAATTTTCATCATTTTCATGAAGCATCCTTTAACATATGAATATTCCATCTTTTATATTCATCAATAATGTTGCTTTTATATTTATGAACAATTCTTCTATTACCATATCCATCTGTGATCTGTTTATCCTATTCATGAATAAGTGAGTAAGCGTTCCGTCATGCCTGGCCATATTGATACCGGTATGGAAACTGCTACGATGCTTCTCATCTTCTCATTCTACTAGTTCTACTAGTTCTACATGCTCTACTTGTTGTACGTGTGAGGTAGTCCTGAAGTTGTGGGGGCATGAGGTGCAATCAGTGGAGCTGCAAAATAAAATGAAATAAAAAATTTATAATGGACTAAGTAAAGTAAAGTAAAGTAAATTTTGTTTTATTTAACGACGCCTCTAGAGCACATTGTTTTTTATCTTATCATCAGCTATTGAACGTCAATCATGTAGTCATTATGATATATGTATTTAGAGGAAACCCGCTGCAGCCACATAGGCTATTCTTGTTTTGATAAGCAGCAAGGGGTCTTTTATATGCACCATCCCACAGACAGGACAGCACATACCACAGCCTTTGATGCACCAGTTATGGATCACTGGTTGGAATGGAAAATAGCCAAAACTGCAAATGGATCCACTGAGAAGGATCGATCCGATGACCTACCGGTTCACAGGCAGACATGCTACCATTTGAGCTAGATCCTGCTCCCATAATGGACTAAGAAATAAAAACAAATTCTAAGTCATGAATTTTGTCATCACTGATTACTATGTTTATTTGGTTGGCTGGTTGGGTGGTTGCATTTCTATTTATCACTAATAGTTCAAATGATGGCAACCAGTGGTGAACATTATTTTAATAAGACACTGTTTAAGGTTAGGATTCCATTAATGTGTTTGCGTTGCATTTGGCATATGCATTCATCATTTCATGTTTTGTTTTTTCAAACAATGATTCCATTAATGCATTTGCAGTATGTGTTTGAGATAAAAAAAATATAAAAATCTGATAATCTGGTATCAATAATATATCCAGCTGCAGTAGGGTATTCTGTCTTTCCTGCCACTAGAACAGGACAGGAAATATGCCCACCCCCCAGCACTGTGCATCAAAGATACAAAGACATTTACATGAACAGGATTATTTGCTACTAAATGTCCTTCTTTGCTTAAAGAGCATGCATGATTTGATGGGAAGACTGTCAAGGAAACACAGATGGCGGGTCCATAAACTACTACAGAATCGGTCAAAATGTGGGGCCTAGAATACTTTGATAAAAGAACTGAGCTTGGATGAAATTTTTTAAAATATAATCATGTTACCTCACAAGTTCAATTAGTTTTTTTCTTTTTCGGTAACAGAAAATTGTTTTGCTAAAACCGAAACGTGTATGAAATGAGAATGCCAAGGAAAATACTTATAATTATAAGACAGAACACGAATATTTTTAAAACTGGCTGCATTTATAATTAGGATAGAACATGGATATTTTAAAAACTGCCTGCTTGTATAATTTATAAAACTGGGTATATGCATAATTAAAAGACAGAACATGAATATTTATAAAATTGGTTGCATGTACAATGACAAGCCAGAATGTAGACATTTATAAAATTGGCTGCATCCACAATAACAAGACAGAACATGGACATTTTTAAAACTGGGTATGTGCATAATTAAAAGACAGAACATGAATATTTATAAAACTGGTTGTTTATACAATGACAAGCCAGAATGTAGACATTTATAAAATTAGCTGCATCCACAATAACAAGACAGAACATGAACATTTTTAAAACTGTGCTGTATGTATAATCAGACAAATGGACTCTTGAGCGACAGAGCTCACACAGAGCTTTATCCCTGCCTCCAGCCAATCACTTCAAACAGAGATATATCCTTTCTAGGCTGTTCTGGCACAAACAAACCCTGTGTTTCCCCGCTGTCAGGGTATTTGTATAAATCACAGCACACCACCGCAGGCAGGCTTTCAACTGAGGCTCAGCTGAGGTTTACTCAAAATAATAGCTGTTTTTGTTCAGATAGGAAAACAGTTTCTGAAGCTTGCTGACATTACAGAAATGGCTATTAGAAAGGTTGATTGGCTCGTCCCAGAAGTATGCAGGTCAGGACAGAGAGGGTTGGGGGTGAGGGATGATGTGGGCCAGAAGTATGGTAATCAGGGGCATAAATCCTGTGGGGACCATATCCCTCCCACTTTTTGGATGGGGGATGCCTATAATTATACCCCCCTCCCTTTTTTTATTTCAAAAAATTAAAATGCCTATATAATAATCTTTTCCAAAATTTCTTTTTATGTTATCAATGTAATACTTAGCCATGTATTTAACCAGAAAAGGCTTAAATTTAGAAATCTTGGAATTTCAAAAACATAAGAAATAAGGAGTGGCATGCCTACTCCGCACCCCCTACGTCTGTTCCCTCACCACTTCCAGAAGTCCCTCTACCTCCTTCCCACCTTACTTCCAGGAAGCGATTTTTGCCCATGATGGTAACCCAAATAAAATCTTTGGGACACAACATTTTCTTTTTCTGTGGTCCAGACTTCTGTTGTACAGTTCAGAAATATATATATATCATTATTACATTATTTGTCCCTTTAGTAAAATTAACAACTGACATTCAACAAGACACAAACTAAAATCATCAGTTAAAAAAAGGTCAAATGATTCAGTCAGTGGACTACCAGTACAATTGAGATTGAAGGAGAGAAAATTAATTTTTCTTTCATTTAGCAGTCTCTTTCAAGCCCCATTGATTGCAAGCAGCTGCCGATACACGTAATTGGAAAGCAGGCTGGCACTTTTTATAACACCTCTTTACACAGCTGCAGGCTTCCACCGGCTACAAAATAGTTCCCACAAAACTGCCACACATACATCAATACACTACATTCTACACCAAGATGAGTGAGAATAAGTGCTGTTCATATATCAAATTTAATCAAATCTGTTGAAATCTGATCCCTTTAGAATACACTGTAAAACGTGTTGATTTAGACAGTGCCAGATTCAATGGGAGGTTCTTTAACCGTAAAGTTTGTTTTATTTAACGACGCCTCTAGCACACATTGTTTTTTGTCTTATCATCGGTTATTGGACATCAATCATATGGTCATTTTAACATTTATTTAGAAGAAACCTGCCACCACCACATAGGTTACTCTTTTCGATAAGCAGCAAAGGGTCTTTTATATCCGCCGGCTCGCAGACAGGACAGCACATACCACATCCTTTGAAAGTGTAGCCTATGTGGCGGCAGCGGGTTTCCTTTAAACATATTTCAGAATGACTATATGATTGATGTTAAATAGCCAATCATAAGATAAAAATCAATGTGCTCTAGAGGTGTCGTTAAATAAAACAAACTTTACTTTTTATAGTTTTCAGAGGAAACCTTTTACATTTTTCTGTTAGCAACATAGTATCTTTTATACATATTTTCCCACAGACAGAACAGCACATAATAAGGCAATTTGTATACCAGTCATGGGGCACTGTTTGGGATGTGGGAAAACAATAAGGGAATCAGTCCACAAAGGGGATTTGATCCTGTAATCAAAGCACCTCGTGCAAATGCTCTAACGAGTGACCCAGATTCAACTGGTCTCATTTTTCTTTTATTTTGCTTTGTTGAAAGAATGGTCCCTCGTTTTTGTCTACAGTGGATCTTCACAAGCAGTTTGTTTTCCAGTCCCTTTGTACCAGTCTAAACTGTGTGTGTTTTGTACAATAAAAATACTGAACTGAATTGAACTGTGCAGGTTTTAAACAGGGCCACTCAGTATTTTTTATGTAACCTAGGATAATATATTCATGAAACACAACCACGCTGTTTCGTACACTCCCATGGCATCTTCAATAACCGGTTATGAGTTTGTATTAGATTTGCATTTTATGTTTCACTTCCCAGACATTTTGACAATAAAAAAACCCAGCCAATTACCATGCTTACTGCATGGTCCGATATGTTCCTGGTTTATTTTACTCACTTCACGGCTTGCCAGAAGTGAGGCTTGCCCAGACCTATCAGAATGAATTAGGAAGCACCTTGTTTATTACTCGACATTACAGCATGTTATCAGTTTCACACAGCAGGAAATCTCATCTAGACATCAATCAGCCACATACTGCAAGTACAGATGCAGGCCAAGAAGGTGGCAAGTACAAATACAGGCCATTGGTGTAGGAAGTGGGTGGAGGGAAAGAGGGGCATGTACCCCCCCACCCACAATTTTTAGATATTTCATATATATTTATGATTTTCCAATGTAAATATATGCATATTTTTGGGCATCTTCCTACACCACTGAAGGCCACAAAAGGGCAAATACAAATAAAATCCAGGAAAGGGCAAGAACAGATACAGGCCAGGAAGGTGTTAAGTACAAATACAGGCCAGCAAAGGACAAGTACAGATAAAAGCCAAGAAGGTGGCAAGTATAAATACAAGCCAGGAAGACGGCAACTACAAATATAGGACAAGTACAGCTCTAACTTCACAGTAACTTAGACTCTAATCCTGAATATTCAACATATGGCCAGTTTTGGCATGTTTCACTATAGTTTATTGCTACTCTGTTATGCAGTATCTGTTCTACAGTTTCAAACCTTTTGGAAAATATGTTTACTGACTGTATATTGTCTGCCTGTCCCATTAGATCTGTTTTAGGCATTCACCATGCGTGTGTATGTACTATTAACTGGGGCAAGATCTACCTCAGTCAGTAGAGCATTCACCTGAAATACTTTGGTCATAGGAACGAATCTCCTTGGTGGACTCATTCTCTGACAGATTTTTCCCTGTCCCAACCAGTTATGCATGATTGGTATATTAAATACTCTATGTGCTGTCCTGTCTCTAGGGAAGTGCATATAAAAGACTCCTTGCTGCTAACACAAAAATGATGAATGTTTCCTCTGAAGACATTTTCCCATTCCAACCAGTTACACATGATTGGTAAAGTAAAAAGTAAAGTGTTTTATTTAACAATGCCTTTAGAGCACATTGATTTTTAATCTTATCATCGGCTATTGGACGTCAATCATATGGTCATTCTGACATATGTATTTAGA
>JAULBS010069821.1:0-21965 GCA_032355785.1 Symmetromphalus regularis | reverse complement strand
AGAGAGAGAGAGAGAGAGAGAGAGAGAGAAAGAGAGAGAGAGAGAGAGAGAGAGAGAGAGAGACAGAGAGAGACAGAGAGAGAGAGAGACAGACAGACAGACAGACAGACAGAGAGGTAAATAGAGACAGAGATAGGTAAAGAGAGAGGCAGAAACCGAGACAGAGTGAGACAGACAGAGACAGAGAGAGACAGAGATAGACAGAGAGAAAGACAAAGAGAAAGACAGAGAGATATGTAGAGAGAGAGAGAGAGAGACATACAGAGAGAGCGAAAGACAGAGAGGGAGACAAAGAGAGAGACAGAGAGAGACTTAAAGAGAAAGAGAGAAAGAGGTAGAGAAAAAGAGAGAGTATTGCCATAGTTGAGGGAGTGGGGATAACCTCTTATCCACTTGCAACTCAGCGCTTCGTGTCAAGACCTGTTTGTCCTCCTCCCCCACCCCACCCCACCCCATCACCCCCAATGTTCACGTGCTTCCGACGTGCCTGGTGACGGTGTGCACGAACAAAGAGATAGTAGAAAAAATAAATCCTCATTTTATGATATTTTTGCATGTGTCTGAAAAGTTTACAGGGTGTATAACCTGGATACAGGGAAGGGCAGGTGCACTTGGACAAAGAGCTCACTTGATCGTTAGATAATGCCTCGGTGCTTGTTCCAGATGAAACCTTTGATGCTTGACGTTTAAAAGGTTAACACAGTGCATTAACGATAATTAAAGAAATTATCAAATCACTAAACAAAGGGAGGAAATCGTAAACCGAAACAATAACCACAGCGTCGGGTCTGGAGGATTTGGAACACCCAGTTAATGTCTGTATTACACAAAGAGGTCAGGCGCGGATACAGAATTTCTGAAAGTGGGGGGAGGGGGTGCGGTCCAAATGTGATGAGTGAATAAAACTGGGGGGAAGGTTAATTATCACGTCCTTCCATTCGGAAAATGGTAAAAAAAACCCACAAAAAACACACTTGAAAAGACAGACAGACAGACAGACAGGGAGAGAGAGAGAGAGAGAGCGAGAGAGAGAGAGAGAGAGAGAGACAGACAGACCTGACCCCCCCCCCTGGATTCGCTACTGGAGTTTGTAGTGTAACCAATAGTATCGTTTGTGTACATGTCAAAGTTCAAAGTGATCCGAAAGTTTTAACATGGGTCCGGAATAAACATCATTCCCTAACCTGCCTGCCTGCCTGATCGCCCGGTCGCCCGCCCGCCTGCCCGCCCGCCTGCCTGCCTGCCTGCCCGCCCGCCCGCCTGCCTGCATCTTTATGAGGACTGCCACCGACCATTAGCACATAAAGAGAAATACTGGAAAAGATTATTATTTAAGCTTTTAAATTTTTCGAAGTAAAAAGTGGGCGGGATAATTATATAGGCATCCCCCCCCCCCGTCCAAAAAGTGTGGGGGTGTCCCTCGTCCCTTCCCTCCACAGGATTTATGCCCATGAATGTATATAATACAGGTATAGAGAAAGTTATACGCACACAGTTTTACAGACAGGTAGGAAACCAAATAGTTAAAATATAATCATAATAACGAAAGTTCTCCTGTACCGGCAAAACATTAGGTAACGGAAACGTATCATTCGACACCGTTCATTTTGCGCACGTTGATCTTCATATCTTGAAAAAGAAAAAAAAAAGAAAAAAAACTTTAATTATGTAAGATCGCCAATCCTTTTTCGTGAGTTTGTACCATTTGATCTTTGAGTACTGCACTTAAATCTTGAAAGATGTTCTTAAAATATGAAACGGCTTCTGAAAGTGCACATTAATGCAGAGATTTTCGGTTGGTTGCAGGTGCGGTTCAATGGGGGGGCGCACCCGGAGCACGCCCATCCCCCCCATTTTCGGGCAATGAACATTTTTCCTGTAAAACCCTAAGCGCAAATACAGGCTAACGCAGCACTCCTCCAAAGTTGCTGGGTTGTACTTGTTTTCGTGCTTGTATCCAATTAAGATGCAAAGATATTGGGCACACAACTTTGCTATTTTCCCCAGGACAGATTTTAATGTTAGGAAAAGAGACGAAACCCGCTGCAGGGGTGGATGCAGGATTTCTGAAAGGAGGGTCTAAATGTGGATTTCTGTAAAAGTGGGGGGGGGGATCCAAAAGTGAAGAGTGAATAGAAATGGGGGAAAAATTGTTAATTTTCACGTCCTTCCACTAGGAAAAGTGTATAAAAAAAAAAAAAAATCGATAAAATGGGGTATCCTTACCCCCTAGATCCGCTTCTGCGACACTAATGTGATTACTGTTACCGATAAGCAGTTAGGTATTTTTTATATGCACCATCCCACAGCATATCACAAACCACGGCTTTTTATTAACCACGTGTATGATGTACATATATATATATTTTTTTTTTAACGACACTACTAAAGCACATTAATTTATTAATCATTGGCTATTGGAAAGAGCAAGGGACCTTTTATATGTTCTTTTCCACAGACAGGACAGCACATACCACTGCCTTTGATAAACCAGTTGTGGACCACTGATCGGTGCAAGTGGTGTACATCTACCCGTTGAGTCTTACCGAGCGCTCACTCTGAGTTGGAATCAGTATCGATATTAAAAATCCCATGCCTTTACTGAGATTTGATCCCAGTACCTAACAGCCGTGAATCCGATAGCTTAACCACTGCGCCACGGAGGCCGATCAGCTACCTACTGAGCCTAAAGGAACACTCACTTCAGGGGAGACAGTATCGAGCTTAAAAATACAATGCCTCGACTAAGATTTGATCCCAGTACCTACCAACCGTGAATCCGACGGCTTAATCACTGCGCCATCAGGGCCGATGCAATCTTATGCAATGTTTACAATAATAATGCAATAATTGGATATATTTAGGATGGGTCCTTCCGTGCATATTACAATGAAGCGATATTTAATACTGTGAAATTGATACTTACACTATCTTATCTCCGGTGTACCAGCAACATAGGACGGCTTTTCAAAGTGTGTGTTGATTTTTATGAGTGTATAAAATGTGTTGTGCAAAAGTGTGCGCGCCACAGGCGCTATACCCCACAAGGAAACTTTTAAAATATCAACTCCCTTTATTGCGAATCTGGCGTATTTTCGGCTTATTACCCGAGACATTTGTAACCATATTAAAAACTGCTGCTACGGGCTTGGGCGTAAATCCCACTTTTTGGATGGGAGGGGGGGGGGGGGACTATAATGGCGTCATACCGGGACTGGGGTGTGTGACGGGAAGACAGCAGGATGGTCCGTCCCTCAACTTTTTGGACAGGGGGATGTTCCGCCCCCCTCCCCGCCCACTTTCAGGAACAGATTTTTGCCCTTAGCTACGGACCTGTATACTACTATATCTGTAAAGTGCATGACGTTAACGTTAAATCATATCGATATTTTTATTTCACTATCACATATTGCCACCAATAAGAAATCACGTTACTGTTACTGCGATGTAAAATCGAAAGGTGACCTGAATTTGATTTAGTGAAACATTAATTCCTATGACGTCATAATCTATGCCGTATTTTGTCTTGTTCGACAGTAGGTTTTCTGCACGAATCAGCACTAGCGGATCCTGGGGGGCGGGCGTCAGGGGTCAACAACCCCCTTTTTCTAAAAAAATTTCCCTTTTACGAGTGGAAGGATGTGAAAATTAACCATTTTTTCACGTATTTTTATTCACTAATCACTTTTGGATTCCTCCCCCCTTTCAAAAATCTAGATTTGGACCCCACTTTCAGAAATCCTGTATCCGCGCCTATTCAGGTTTCGTCCAAAGTCTAGATCAGTCAAGTGAACTGAACTCATTTCAATTTCACACTCTTGTTTACACTCAGATCAACCATACGGGTGATACATAGATGTGGTTTTCAAACAGTGTGTGCATCTGTTGTAACAGAAATATTACATTTACATTTACAAAATATTGTATGATGTGAAGGTTTGTTTGTTGGTTGGTTGTATTTATTTTCGTATTTATATCCAATTAAGGTTCAAGCACGCTGTCCTGGGTACACAACTCAGCTTCCTGTGCTCTGTCCAGGACGGAGGTTAGTGTTAGAAAAAGAGACGAAACCCGCTACTCTTATCGATAAGCAGCAAGGGGTCTTTTATATACACTATCCCAGATAGGATAGCACTCGCTACGGCCTTTGATAAACCAGTTGTGGACCATTGATCTATGATATGAAATACAAAAAATAGATATATACATTCTCGGATACACACATACATACATACATACATACATACATATATTTATACATTTACATGCTATTACAGGCACGGCGGAAGCAAGTTAAGATTGGGGGTGGGGGGCTAACATTGAATATTGGTGGGTAACATTGAACACTGGGGGTCTAACAGATTTACTTAATGTTGTTTGCATTAACTACGGCAAAACTACGGAGTTATTGGGGGGGCCTAGATCCCCAGCACTCCCCCTGTTCCGCCGTGCCTGAATTTCAAGAAACATAAGTAAGCTGTTGACATATTTGAGAAAACATGTTTTAAACAGATAACTTTAATACACACACACACACGCACGCACATACGCACGCATTATTATTATTGTTATTATCAAAGGCGAAAATCCGTTCCCGAAAGTGGGGAGGGGTAGGGGGGGACGGAACATTACCCTGTCCAAAAAGTGGGGGAATGCACCATCCCACTGTCCAAAAGTTGGTGGGGACGGACCTTCCCACTGTCTTCCCGTCCCCCCTCCCATTTTGACGCAATTATAGACCCCTTGTGTACTTCAGTTTGACTATATTTGTGCTAAGAAAACAATAAAGGGAAATATTAGTAAAGATTATTACTTAGGCATTTTAATTTCAGTTTTTCAAAACAAAAAGTGGGGGGGGGGTAATTACATAGCGCCCCCCTGGCCAAAAAGTGGGGGGGGGCGAGTCCCCCCGGATTTACGCCCATGGTTATTATTATTACTTTATTTAAGTAGTACACTCTACTTCTAAAACAACTAACTACTTCATCATCAGTTTACGGAACCAATGAAGTAAACAACTGCATTTTTCTTTTTTTCTCCATTTAATATAAATGAAACAATTTCATCTGGATACGAGACGCTATGAGAATAGACACACTGGTTTATTACGTGTCTCACAAAGACTTCATTCCAGTACTATTTCTTATAAATGCGATTATGTTATGGCCTTTTTAGACATGACTTGATAGCTCTAATCAATTTCACACAGTCTTCACATGTTAATAACGACGTGTTTATTAATACAGGGCAATGTATTCGGCATTTGAGGGCACACGTGAAGAATCCCAAATACTACACCGGTTAAAGACACATCTAAAGACACAAATAAATGCATAAATAAACAAATGCATAAATTAATAAATAATTTCATTAAAATAAATAAATAAATAATGGATCTTTATAAAATGGCAGACGAATATAATATTCGACTTTACATTATGCCACTCGACTCAAAAAAATTTAACAATTACATAATAATAAATAAATATATTAAACAAATTTATTTAATAATAATAACAATAAAAAAACAACAAAAAAACAACAACTATAGATCAAGATGCTATATTCTCCACGCTAAGCTTGTGATAAGAAAATATTTTTGTTTCACAATTTTGGTTTACATAATCTTTTCTCCCGAATCTCGGTCAATACGTTTCAGTACTTGGAGTGTACAACTACTGCAGAAGCACGTGCGTGTTATTTACAATATTCTGGGATGTAATAAATGAAATACACAACTCGTTTATAATTTTCCGGGAACTATGCCAAGACATAGCTGAGACTAATAACAATAACGTAAAGTGAAAAAAAAGAAAAGTTTTTGTCTTTTTATCTTCGACATTACATAAACAAAGAATTTAAAAAAAAATTATATCGATCTATACTGTAAGTAGCCCCTAAATAATAATAAATATATAAATAAACATATAATTAAATTTGAAAAAATAAACATAATAAAAAAAAAAAACACTAAATAAATAAATAAAGGTTTGTACTGTCAAAATAAATAGCACCATTGTGTTTAATGAATGGTTAATTTCATCCTGAATGTAACCCTGCTGTTGTTATTACGCACTTGGTAAATATTGACACATCTGTCAAGTGAAGCTATATAGTTTTATATTTATGTGATAGTCTATAGTCGTGTACTGACACTGCAGTGTACGTGCGTGTCACATTACCGCTATTGATTGAGTGTATATATATATATGTGGAGGCATGTTAACGCTTGTTACAGACTGTATGAAACTGTGTTATTATTTCTGATAGTAATATAGCTTAATAAGATGAGTATTGCGTTTCAGGAACACGCTTATAACATACTTGTTTTGATAAAAATCAGGGAGGTGCAGGGATTTTGCAAAGGGGGTATAAAGATATTTTATAAATATTTAATACTGGAGGAGACTAAAGTTAGTTATGACAAAATTATAATGGGAACATTTTTTTCGAAGAACGGCAGAGGATCTTTTATATCCGCTTTCCCATATACTGAACAGCACATACGACAGATTTTGTTCCTCCAGTCGTGGACCACTGACGAAACAAAAAATAGCCCAGAGGGTCCACTGAAGGTGGCATCGTCCCAAATCACGTGATTCTCAGATTAGAGTTCGAGGTGCACCGACAAATTTTGTGATCGCTGTTTGATAAATGTGTTTCGATTTTATACTAGTGTATAGTACAAGAATAGTAACATAATATTTGTATTATTACAGTCAAGTCCGCTCAATTACATTCCTGATAATAGCATACTCCTGTTATTTGCATAATATTCTGCTGCACACAATCATTTGTATGCATACAAAGAATTTCTTTTAATTGCATATGCTTTTTCTGTAATGTCTGGTTAATTACATAAGAAAATGGATCACTGTTTGATAAATGTACTATTATTATTTTATACCATATAGGAATAGTATAAGAATAGTAACAATTTAAAAAAGAATTATTTTTTTCTTCTGCTTCTTCCTTTGTAATTGAGATGGTTCTACTGTATTATTTTGTATGGTCAACCATCTTGTCATGTGTATATTTCAATTTATTTTTATATATATTCCTCCTACGCCGTTGAGCAACGACCCGAGTGTAAATAAATTCCTGTCTTGTCTTGTCTTGGAAAGTGCATATATAATATCACTTACTGCTAATCAGAAAAAGAAGCCTATGTTGTTTTAGCATGTTTCCTCTAAAGGACTATGAGTCGCAAAACACCATATACCTGACAGCTAAAAGCCGCTGAATAAAAAAATGTGCTAGGGAGTCGTTAAACAAATCCTTTCCTTTCGTAATATGAAAAGCCTAAGTTCAGACTTTAAAACATTTATAAGCACAAAGTCTAGTTATGTGGTGTTAAAACTTATCTTGTGTGACGTCATTACTTGTCGGGCGGTCTGGTAAGTCAGGTTCCTGGTCACTGACAATATCGTGAGTGTCATTCTACAAAAATAACGAAGAAAATTTATCAAACATCATGAACAAAATAAATAAATAAAAACCTCTTTAAGATGCTATTGTCCCGTTCAAATATTTATGGTTTTTATAATGTTTTACTTTTTTTTCTTCAACTTTTACCTTTACTTGTTATTTAGTTCTTGTTTTAGTTAAATAGTCATGAAAATATACCCAAATCCCAAAACTACTCAGCTTGGTTTGTATACTTTTAAAAATAACGAGGTTGGTCCATTGTTGAACCAGTATCGAACTGCTTGTGACACTGAGAGTAGTATCTACAAAATATTATTTACGATCAGTGGTGTATTCAGTTTACAAGTTAAATCATCAAACACAGCTCGTAAAACACTGGTTTTGCTGGACCGTCCTCCTGGACAAAGAATTGCAATACCAAATGCTTAGGCTGCTGTCTCAATTTGCATTCTATAATTTACACCTTCATATCACTAATAGATGGGGAGATAACTGTTTGTATCTTGTTTATTTATTTTCAGTTGTCTTAATAATGCTCATGTATACTGGAGAACAAGTTAAAATATGTTCAACGTTTAAAGTATTTAAGATATGTCGCACATTGGAAAACCATGCCAAATTAGGTTGAGATACTCAAATATTATGGTCTTCTCTGAATGCATGACAAATTAGACGGTTAGACTCTAATTGTTCAAGTCGAAGCCAATGTTTAATCATGTTAACAAATACTCAATAGGGGATCCAGGAGGATCGGACCCACCCATCCTTTTCTCGTATTTTATATATATATATATTTTCCGAGTGAAAGGACGTGAAAATTGACCATTTTTCCCCAGTCCTGTTAATCCATCACATTTGGACGCCCCCTCCCCTTCAAAAATTCTGCATCCGCGCCTGATACTTGGATAGAAGCCTGGTATATAGCCAATTCTGATAGGGATCCAATGTTACTGTTGTTCTTACGTGTCGTTACGAGAGATTTGCATATTTTTGTTGTTGCAGCATTATATATTATATTCTTTTCCAATCCGTTTAGTATTACATATAATCTTTTCTCATCCATTATAATTATCGAAATTACGATAAAAGTTAGAGAAATTATTCACAACCTGGTCAATCCACACACTTGGATACTGATTTCATTAAACTTTGTGTAACATTAAAACATAATTTAAAACACTCTAATGGGGTGAATTAGTCCTTTTGGCGCGAATTATCTCCCTTGCCAAAAGGACACGAACAAGTCAGAAAATGTCTCACGGGCCTATTTTGGTCATTTGTGAGAGTGACAGGTTGAAGACAATTTGTGCATCCTACCACACCTCATTAACGGTGGTTTGTTACTACGTAATCATTAATAACATAATTACACGCGTGTTTATTTACTTGATAAATGAAAATATGACCTTATAAACTGTCTTTAAAAACAAGGCAACAAAGGGTCACTTTGGACAGGATTATATGCATTGTTGGCTAATCCTTGTTTATAGTGCTTATTGTCAAAATGAGTTATTTTTATCACATAACTTGATATTACTGTGACGTTTTTTGTTTTTTTCTAAAAAACAAACAAAAATAAAACCCTTTATCATATATTTTTTCTAGAATCGCGAAAAAGGACAAACATAAAAACTTTAGCCATTTTCGTTACTAAAAGAGAAAAAGTGTTGCTGTTTTTTTGTACTAGTACTTTGAGAAACAGTCACAAAATAATCATTTTATTAAAATGAATAATAACAACAAATTACAATATCAAGGAAATCTATCTATTATCATTTTGATACAAACACTAAAAGCTTAACGAGAGGTAAATAATTTAATTGACTGATCCTACGTGATTAAGTCGGCATATTATAAAAGCGGAACCAAGTTACGAAGACCGTGGTTCAAATATTTGTTGTGTACATATTGTTTCCCTTTATGAAATTAGTCATCTTGAAAAATGGCGATTATATTGAAATATTATCCGTTTAAATTTAAATGTATTTTTTTAATAAGCCATCGAATGTAAATAAAATGCAGTTTTTACTTTTTAAGTGATTTAATGCACGTTACAGCTATAACATTTTGGCAGTCATTTTGTTTTGCAATTTACAATTTCAAAAACTCACAGTTCAACTTGGGAAGCGAAAGTGTTGGAATCAGCACACCAAAATTGTGTTAGAAAGAATGGTTTCCCACTTTTATTCAAAACTGTTCCTCAATTCTTAAACAAACCTGTTTTAAGGATTATCGCTTACAATCATAGGAAAAGCAGTTCCGTTTATTTTATAAATAGTCGATAAATCGACTATTGGGTGTGAGATTATAAATAGAACAAACTTTAGGGGTAAAAAGGTTTTCTCGTTATGGTTTATATGCGCATCACTTTTAAATAAACGACGTCTGAATTTTTTAACTCATTGTAATGAAACACGACGTAACTTTCAAGTTATAAATGTACTTTTGGCGCGAATTATCTCACCTGACGTACATGTTATCCTGACAATCATAACATTATTTTTAAAAAAGTATTTCTTTTGTATCTTTACAATCTAGATTCGCAACACTTATTTTACTTTTCACTGGATGTAAAAATAGCTTATCTATGCATAAGTACAAAATAAAGTACATGTACTGAAGCTCACTTATTTTAATAGTCAATGATTTTTCTTATATTATAAAAGTAAATGGCTTCTGTATGCCTACCGTTAACATGATTAAAGGCTTTTAGAAGTTCTTGAAAATATATTCAATGTAGAGTGAATGTGAATGAATAAAAGTTCTGGTTACAATTTGAAAGAAAGCTGAGAATTGATTTTATATTATTATTTTTTTAATCATTTTGTTTTATCCCATAAGCATTTTGGTAGTGTCAGGGATGGGGCCCTGAATCATTACCTAACAATAAAAATTGATATACAAAACGAATATACAATTTAAAAAACATAATAAATATACTTGTACATAACTATATTAGCATTTAATTACTTCTGGAACAGAAAGAAAGAAAAAAAGTGTGATAGAGAGGAAGAAAGAGAGAAAGACAGACAGGAGTTGGAGAGGAAGAAAAACATATATTTTAGAAAATAAAATTAAAAGTATATATACAGTAATATAAGCATGTGTACAGACACGCATGCAAACACACTTTTAATATTATTATGTACATAAAAGTACCTATTTTAATAAATAATTAAACAAGTAACATACATACAGCATATAATGGACAACAGATATGAAAAAAAGGGGAATGAGAATATGTTTTGTACATAAGGAATGCCCTTTCTCAGTATTAATAACTTTATTTGAATTGTTTGTGTGTGTATAAAAACGGTCTCGTAATGTCTTTTTATTTGTTGTTGTTTTTGTTTTGTATTCATAAAAAAATATACTATTTAATTAATGTTTTGTAGCTTGACCACCTTTGATTAAATCTAGTCCACTCACAATTGCGAAATGCAAGATACATTTCAAGATTGTAGTTACATATTACTATTTTCTTAAAAGATTGTAAATCTGATACTATCCCAATATATTTCATTCTGTACATGTACTGTTTTGCAAGTAGTATAATAAAATTTAACACATGTATTTGAAATACTATGTCTGTAACATTAAAGTAACGATGCCTGATATTATTATTCTTTTCTTAATAATTCCTGTAGACTTTGCCAAAATGTTTGTATTAATGGATAGGACTAAAATAAATGAATAAGTGTTTCTGGAGCAGATTTACAGAATGAACATTTGTCATCTTGTTGAATTTGTATTTTAACGAGAAATGTGTTTGTAGAAAGTATTCACTGTACTAGTCAGTACTGTAACAACTTCAAATTTGCATCCTTAGTTATTTTGTGGAAAAGGCTATAAGTTTTATTTTCAATTAAACGAGTCAGAAAGTAAAAGTTCATTAACCCATCTCCTCTGAGAGATTGGTTTGCAGTTGTTTTTTTTAATAATATATTTTCTCTGACAACCTTATTTTTTTATCTTGAAACAGAATTTTTATGGAAATAGGTATTGATGGTCTTGATATATTATAGTAGCAATTATCAAAAACATATTTATTTTTCAAATCCCGTACAACATTAGTATCTTTTACTATATTTTGTACACAATGTAATTTTTGTATCTTACCATCATTATCAATTAGCACGTATATAAAAACTATTCCTTTTTCAAACAATTTTTATAGAATATAACTTTGCCTCCAACCTTCACAATTTCGTTATACTATAAATGTTGATGTAGAATATCGATCCATGAAGTAATTTGTATTTTATTTACAAAAATAACCCAAGCTAACATTTGTGATTTTTGTTTTTTCAAATTGCGTTCCAAAATTAATGAAGTCGGTTAGATTTGGATAAGCCACTTTTAAAAGATGTGTCCATTTTGATTCTTTCTGTATATGTCTTCGAAACCATGAAACTTTCAATGCATTTATAAAATATTCTATTTTAAACCTTTTAAGTCCTCCATCTTATTCTTTTGTTATTATGTTACACTTTATTCTGTCTATAGAACCATTCCAGATAAATTAAAAGAAATAAACTGTTTAATTCTTTGATGATTTGGTCTGTCGGATCAGGTAAAGTTAAAATTAAAAGGGTTAATTTTTGCCGTTACCAAACCTTTTAATATTACAATTCTACCAAATGGTGTTAATAGTCTTTTAGACCACTGTATCAATAAGTTTTTTTATTTTTATTTCTCTTAGTTTTTTGTTATAATTAATTGTTACCATATCTGTAAGATCAGTAGAAAAATTAACACCCAGAAAGGTAAACTTTCCTTTTTCCCCAAGTCAAATTAAAGTCTGGACAGAGTCTTTCGTGGCTATTTTTAAGACTACCAAACCATATGATCTTAGTTTTTTTAATATTTGCACGAAGGCCGGAGGCATTTGTATAGAATTTTAAAATTTGAAAACAGTTTCGTAAAGACTGTTCTGTTGCAACAATTGTAACTGATGTGTCATCGGCGTATTGAGATATAAGAAACTCTTGAAATGCCTCTAACATGCTGTTTTGATCTAACTAATAACGCCAATATTTCCGCACAAACTACGAAAATATACGGTGATAAGGGGTCTCCTTGTCTACATCCTATAAATATTTTGAACCAATCTGTTGTTTGTCCATTTACAATTACACACGATTTAATATTACAGTAGAATGTTTCAATCCATTTTTAATAGAATCAACAAAATTGAAAAAATCCTTGGTCTTGATAATGAAAGGCCAGGCAACAGAATCAAATGCGTTCTCAAAATCAATAAAAGAATGTCTGGGATTTTATTCTGTTCTGTATAATAAAATAAGTCATAGAGATTTCTAATAATTTCACCAATGTATCTGCCTGATCTTCATTGTTATACAAGGTAGAACAGTTTTAATCCTATTGGCTAAACAATCTGATGCAATTTTATATTAAACATTTAACAAAGATGTAGGTCTCCAATTCTGTAGGTATTGTTTTTTTTGTTGTTTTTTCCTTTATGGGGATACATGTTATGATACATTCTTTTTGGGTTGAAGAAAGTTCACATATCATAACTTTTATTTATAGCTTTAGTAAGATGTCTGCCTATATCTTTACAAAAATTTTAAAGAATTCTGCTGTGAATCCGTCTGATCCTAGACTTTTATTATTTTTCATATGTTTTAAAAATGATAAGACTTCTTCTTCTTCAAGCGAACATTCCAAATTATTCTTTTGTTCTTCAGTAAGTTTGTTTATATGTGAGACATTTAGTATTTCATCTAAATTGACTTCATTAATAAGTCTAGGTTTATAGAGATTTTCATAAAATAACATTACTTCATTCCTAATTTCAGCTACTGTGTCGGTTAATTTTCCATTTGATTTAAATACATTTGGCATAGCTTTGCTTATATAGTTCCGATTTTCCATGCTACAAAAGTATTTAGTGGGCTTCTCTCCTTCATCTATCCATTTACTGCGAGATCTTATAATTTTGCCTTGTAGGCTTTTGTTTCTAATATTCCTAAGTGCTCTACGTTTCTCTTCTAAAATAATTTTGTATTTATTATGTTCTTTTCTAATTTTGTAATATTAGTTTGCTTTCTGTTTTATCTATTAACGTTTTCTTGTAGCTGGAGTACGAAATAGTTGTCCCTCATATTTCCATAAGTACTATTTCTAAAAACAGTTGATCGTTAATAGAAAATTCTGAGATATTTATGTTAGTTGTATTAGCGTCTAGGTTTATTGTGCTTTAACATTTTCTATTACTTGTTTTACAGTTTCTACATATTCTTTATCTTTTAATAGTGAATTATTAAATTTCCAGAACGTTTTTCTTTTACTAAGGTTTGATTCTATACATTTGAAAACTACCATTTGGTGATCAGTTCTATAACCTGTTTCGATATATGCTTCTTATATTTGTGTTAGCAAAGAATCGGTTATTAAAATGAAATCTGATCTTCCTTGTTTATTACCGTTATAAGTTCTCCATATAAATTGTTCTTTCTCAGCATTCAGTTGCCTCCACACGTCAATTAAATTGAATTCTGTACACAGATCTATTACTTTATCTCTAGATTTAGAATTATTTATATTTAAATACTTTTGTATTCTTATCAGGATTCATTACTACGTTACAAGAGCGGGATGTAGCTCAAATGGTACCGTGTCTGCCTGTGGATCGGTCGGTCGTCGGATCGATCCTTCTCAGTGGACCCATATGCAGTGTGGGCTATTTCCCGTTGCAACTAGTGGTCCACAACTGGTTTATCAAAGGCCGTGGCATGTGTTGTCCTGTCTATGGGACGGTGCATATAAAAGACCCCTTGTTACTTATCGGAAAGAGTAGCCAGTGTGGCGTCAGCTGGTTTCATCTAAATATATATGACAGAATGACCATATGACTGACGTCCAATAGCCGCTGATAAGCCTTTAGATCACATTGATTTTTATCTTATCATCGGCTATAGGACGTCAATCGTATGGTCATTATGACATATTTTAAGAGGAAACCCGTTGCCACCACATAGTCTACTTTTTCTGATATGCAGCAAGGGATCTTTTATAAGCACAGTCCCAAAGACAGGACAGCACTTACCAAGGCATTTGATAAAGTTGTTTACCACTGTTTCAACGGAAAATAACCCAAACTGCAAATGGATCCACTGTGAAGGATCGATCCGACGACCAACAGCTTCGATAGCACATACCACTGCTTTTGATGGACCAGTTGTGGACCACTGTTGCAACAGAAGATAACCCAAACTGCAAATTGATCCACTGAGAAGTTTCGATCTGACAACCAACAGCTTCACAGGCGGACACGCTACCGTTTGAGCTATAACCCACTCCAAAGGAAAACAAAGACCGAGCCAAGTTGGTCCAATTAGAAGGATTTTTGACGCACTTCCACTGAGCTGCTGATTATAGTTCGTTTCACGTGCATATTAGTTTCTTCTTCCTTTTGCCGAATTTTGTATTTGGAAATATTTTCTAAATTCCAAGTCGTTAGTGGCAGTCCTGATAAAAATGTAAAATATGAAGTTATGTAACATTTAAATGCAGTTCTAAACATTTTATTACCGTAAAGAGTGTGGTTGTATTTGTGTTTTATAACTAAAATATGTTATGTTATTATACACCTAAAATGATGTATTTTAAGTATTGGCTTTCAGCGTGTGCCTCTATACAACATACACTATAAATGTATCACTGCCGCGTCTCATACGCCTCGTTACGGATGCATATGATTATAAAGCACTTACGTTTACTGGCCTAAAAACCTATATCGGTATTTTATAAAAGGCATAGTTGTGTTGGTCTTTTGGATGAATAATAAAGCCATTACATGTTTTGGAAAACCGGTTTAGACATAAATTTAAGTTATTTTCTCTGGTCACGATACGGGTACGTGGACTCTCCTAGTAAAATGCCATGGAGAAATGTCATCAATTGTATGTATAGACCATAAAGAAATAAAAGATAAAGGTTTTAAATACTCGTTACATGAGTGGAAAACATACTGTAAAATTCCTTTTAAATGTGTTAGAGATACAACATTAAGATGGTTTCAATGAAGAATATTGCATTCTAGGTACTAATAGCTTGCTGCAAAAAAAATATCGTTAGATTGATTCTGTTAACTGTACATTGTATAATCGTTGTTCAGAGACGATGGAGCATTTGTTTTATGACTGTGTCTATGTAAAACAAATATGGGAAAACGTTATGGATTGGGTCAACACTAAGGCTAATAAAAAGATACAGTTTGGTAAAGATGCTGTTGTATTAGGTTTTCCAAGTTATAAAAATAGAATATTAAATTGGTTGATTATTATTAATGTAAAATATTACTTATACACAAAGAAAATGCAACAAGTAAATCCATATTTCAAAGCATTACAAAAAATAAAGAAAAACCAGAAATTGAAAAAATATGTTTTACAAAAAAATGGTAATAAATATGATTGGGCAATCTGATTTGGAAATCAGGAATCTGCGAGCATAAAATAAGAGATTTTCGTGTTTTCTTCTTTGTTTGTTGGATTCTTTTGGGGACAGGGGATTTGTTTGTTGTTTTTTCCTTTCGTTTTGTTTTATGTTAAAATGGCGTCGTAATTTTTAAGGGCGATTGTGGTGCAATTTGATAGGTTCATCAAATATAAATGTGGACTGTTGAAACATTGAATCCATGCTTATAAAACCTCCAACGAAACGTACACCATTTGAAGCAACCAGTGGTTCTCAGTTGGTACAGTAAAGACCATCGTTTGTGCTGTCTTGTCTGTGTAAACTATCCATAGTTGCTTATCGATAACATCGTATGAGGTTTGAGTTAACTTTTTTGTACTGACTGATAGGTGATGGTTTTCGTTAAACACATTCATTTCCTTTTTGGGAAGTAAATAAAGTAGAATTGTCAAAATTGATCAAATCCGTATCTCAGTACATAACCCAAGAGACTTGTCATTAAGCAATCAACTCATGAATCACTGTCAGTTCAATTCATTTATTTCACTCAGACCATAATATGATACACGACGTTAACAGTTCAATACAAATGTGAGCAAAGTGCAATTTAAAGTTAAAGTGGGAGAAAATAATATACATAAATACATATATACACATAATACACACACATAGATATTCATACATTTACATTCTATTCATACCTTGTTGTATATATTTACTTAATTTAATTAATATTTCTTTATTCTCTTTATTCAATTTAATTATACTTGGATTTTTATAGTAATAGTTATATAAATATTGCAATCTAAGGTCATTTAAAGCATTACATTCAAATAAAAAAAGTAATTTATCACCAATATAACTTTCATTACAAATTTCGCATTTATGCCCATCTCTTGGTATACTAGTATTCAGCCGTCTACCAGTTTCAATAGGGAGTCTATGGTTAGATAATATAAATCTACCTTTTAAAGAAAGTATATTTAGATAAGATTAATATCGATGTTTATTTTTATATAATCTATAAATAATTGATTTTGGTGACATTTCAAGAGATATGTTCCACTCCTGTATGTACATATCAGAATAACATTGTTCAATATTTCGAGACAGCCATTTTCTATTTACATTGCAATCAAATTGGCATAACCAAATATTACTAAGACCAGCTAAATCTAAAATATTCTTCACATTACAAATCCATCTAGATTTAAAAGCATAATTTTTATACAGAAAAAACTAAAATTTGTATATAATAACAGATAACTTCTGCTGTTTATCGACAAGAGTAGCCGCATTAGTGTGGCGGCAGCGGATTTCCTACTAACACTAACCTCTGTCCTGGACAGACAGCATGGGAAGCCAGTTGTGTGCCCAGGACAGTGTAATTGAACCTTAATTGGATATAAGTACGAATTAACGAGGTAGATAAAGACAGATTAAGTTGTTTGAAAACAGATACTTTTATATATCCTTAAGAAAGAATTTTTATTATTTTTTTATTATTAATATTATTTTAATAATAAAAATAGACTTATTTTGTGAATAAAATGTATTTTCCAACAGTATATGTGATATCGCCATGTGATGCTGTGTTACTAAATCTGTGTGTTAGAAAACGCCATGTATTTATTTATTTATTTATTTATCATCATCTTAATTTATTATTTATTTATTTATCATCATCATCATCACCATCATTATCAATTTATTTTTTAATTTATCTATTTATCATCATCATAATTTATTATTTATTTATCAACATCATAAATTTTTTTTAAATTATTTATCTTCATCTTAATTTATTATTTATCATCATCATCATTATCATCATCATCAATTTATGTATTTATTTTGACATCGTTGTAGCTGTTGTTAAAAGGGACACGTGACTACAATTAATAAGGATCCTGTTAATTACGTTTATTTTGAAGTATCGACATTCCAGGCTTTAAAAATGTTTTCTAATTTGCATTGGAAAAATAATCAAAATGACTGAAATAACTGATCGTTATCAAAACCGTAACTATGAACAGGAAAGAGTCAAAGGGAGTTAATTATGTGCATGCGTAGACAACGTTCGTGTGGGAGGTCTCTGATTGAATTCATTCAGTTAGACTGCATTAATTATTAAATGTCAGCTCATTGCTTAAAGAATCACCTTTCCTCGCTCGTTTATTTCAGTAAAGCCTCGTGGGTAAATACAAACGACAGACAGCTGTGGTATTATTAACGTATTCTTTGACGAAATCATGGTGAAATTGGAATTAAAAAAGTCAGTCAATCATTTTAAGGCTAAAAACATTGTTTTATTATTTACATTTTTTAAATTTTTATTATTATTATTTATTATTATTATTATTTTTTTGGAACAAGGGACAATTATTTGGTGTTTCTTTTTAACACTGGGCCGAATAATTCAGTCTTCGTAACACTTATTATTATTATTATAGTTCTTTGCCTTTTAATATTAAAATAAACATAAGAAGTGCAAATAATAGAAATATAATACAATATAATTTTCTATAATATAAACATAAAAATAAATAAGCCCTTGAAATTCAGACATATTTACGATGGCACATAACTGTCGTTGATAAACCGTTATACTATGACAATGTGATTGCAATTTCATTTTTAAAAAAGCAGATTTTCATATTGCTGTTGTAAACCAGTTATACCACCACGAAGTTTGAGGGCCCAGTCCACGAATATTTGATCTTCTTTAACGTTGGCATAAATGCAAAAGTTTGGCGGCTTATTTGTTCCACCTTGCTAATTTAGGATTTAATCATTAAGACACGACAGTAATTGGTTATAAGTCAACTATTTTCATCAAATATAAGTCTTGTCACAATTATTTCGACAAATTATCGAAATGCAAACGATTCAGAATGTGGGACCGCTTCCATTGGACACGTAACACCTGCTGCAAGTTTCAGCCAAACTTAATAATAATTTATTGGTCTATTGATTCGAGTGTACAATATACTGTAACTCCACATATGTGTTTTGTTTTGTTTATATATTTATTTGTGTTTGTGTGTATGTGTATGTTTGTGTGTATATGTGTGTATGTGTGTGAGTCTCTCTCGCTCTTTCTATGTGTGTGAATTGTGTGTGTGGGGGGGGGAGTATATGTGTGTGTGAGGTGTCTGTATGTGTGTGTATGAGTGTGTGTGTGTGATGTGTGAGTGTGAGAGAGAGAGTGTGTGTCAGTGAGTGAGTGTGTGCGTGCGTGCGTATGTGTGTGTGCGCGCGTGCGTGTGTATATGACATGTGTGCATGATGTTTTTAAAGTCAAGGACAAACAACAACAAGTTAAACTATCTTGACTTACAACAGACTTGATTAATATATTTAATGCAGGCAGGCAAACATGAGTTTAAAAACAATTCTACAACCACAGATGCAATTAAATAACTTTACGTTCAGTAACCGTTGTTACGCAAGTACTGGCTGGACTTTTTCCGTCAGACGTTACAGCGACCGTAATAGTACTAATACGGAGGTCCGTCAACTAGGTCAGCAGCACTCTCTAGAAACATTGCAACTGAACGAAGTGTTAGTGTCGGCTGTAATCGATTACAACAGCGTGACCCGTTTCTGACACTTCATTTGTAATTGACGTAAATAAAACTAAAACAGGTAAACACATAAAACTTCGAGCAAGCATACGCAAATAAAAGTACGTGATTGGACAGACTTTTGTTATTCATTTAGGTCACAATTAGTAAGTTACCCCCACCTTGACATATATTCAGGTTAAGTGGCATACATAAAAAAAAACATAGAATACAGTGGCGGATCCAGAACATTCATTGGGTGGGGGTGGGGGTAATGAATCCAAAAGGACAAATTAAAATTTAAAAAATAATAATAAAATTATATATTTTTTAATCACAAACTTTAGGGAGGCCGGCCCCTGGGGTCCCTAGCCTAGATCCGCCACAGGAAAGAGTAGCTTGTTTAACGACACCCAAGCACTGTAGTTGAACAGTGGCTATTAGGTGTAAAATGCACAATATTTATGACGCCTGCTTTAAAGAAGAAACCCGCTATCTCCATATACGTTACTCTTTCCGGTTAGTGTTTGTACTTATTTTCGTGCTTGGAGCGGGATCTAGCTCAAACGGTAGCATGTCCGCCTGTGAACCAGTAGGTCGTCGGATCGATCCTTCTCGGTGGACCCATTTGCAGTTTGGGCTATTTTCCTTTCCAACCAGTGATCCACAACTGGTTCATCAACGGCCGTGGTATGTGCTGTCCTGTCTGTGGGACGGTGTATATAAAAGATCCCTTGCTGCTTATCGGAAAGAGTGGCCTATGTGGTGCCAGCGGTTTTCCTCTAAATACATATGTCAGAATGACCATATGATTGACGTCCTATAGCCGATGATAAGATCAAAATCAATTTGCTCTAGAGGCGTCGTTAAATAAAACAAACTGCTTTGCTTATTTTCGTGCTTATATACAATTAAGGTTCAAGCACACTGTACTGAGCACACAACTCCGCTTCCTGTGCTCTCTGTTCTGGACAGAGATTGGTGTCATTAGGAGAGAGGAAACCTGCTGTCTCCACACTAAAGCCGCTACTCACAGATAAACAACAAGGGATCGTTTGTATGCATTATCCAACAGACAGGATACCACATACCACGGCCTTTGATAAACCAGTTGTAGATCACTGGTCTGTGTACGTGTTGTACACCTACCCACTGAGTCACTCACTTAAGGTTATAGCCGGTACTGAGATGAACCGTGGCGGTTTTAGGGAGCCCATATGGCCCGCCACCACCCTAAATTTTGTAATTTATAAATATATACATATATTTTTTTTAATTATTATTTTTTAATGTTAAGGAATCCGAGGATTATAAAGCCCCACCTCCCCGCCTAAATGAATTTTATGGTTCCGCTACTGATAAACATCCCATGCCTCGACTGAGATTTGATCCCAGTACTTACAAGTCGAGAGTCCGATAGCGTAACCATTGCACCACCGGGGTGGTTTCTCCTATTCGAAGCAAGGCTCCTTTTTTCTGTATCTTTCCACAATATACAAGGCTCCTTTTGTCTGTATCTTTCCACAATATACAAGGTTCCTTTTGTCTGTATCTTTCCACAATATACAAGGCTCTTTTTGTCTGTATCTTTCCACAATATACAAGGCTCCTTTTGTCTGTATCCTTCCACTATATACAAGGCTCCTTTTGTCTGTCTTTCCACAATATACAAGGCTCCTTTTTTCTGTATTTTTCCACAATATACAAAGCTCCTTTTTTCTGTATCTTTCCACAATATACAAAGCTCCTTTTGTCTGTATCGTTCTACAATATACAAGGCTCCTTTTGTCTGTATCTTTCCACAATATACAAGGCTCCTTTTGTCTGTATCTTTCCACAATATACAAGGCTAATTTTTTCTGTATCTTTCCGCTATATACAAGGCTCCTTTTGTCTGTATCTTTCCACAATATACAAAGCTCCTTTTGTCTGTATTTTTCCACAATATACAAGGCTCCTTTTGTCTGTATCTTTCCACAATATACAAGGCTCCTTTTGTCTGTATCTTTCCAGAGACAGGACGGCTAAGGGCCGTATCTAGATCGAAATCCTAGGAGCGCAACTTTTTATAAACAAATTTGTTACTAGTCCAAGGGTGTGCATCCTATTTTCTGGAGCAAAAAAAAAGTGAGATCATCGGGGGGGTAACTCCCCCCGGCGGGTACGGCCCTGCAACTTATACAACGTCTGATCAAGGAGAATGTACACAAGGTGGTCCCTTGACTTGTTTTTTGACAAGTTATTTATTTTATAAAGATACAGTATATCACCCCCCCCCCCCCTTCTTTTTCAAATACCGGTACCTCTCATTGACTGCACAGAAATATGAGTTTGCCCACGATAACTCATATCATTAATATCGGTTTAATGACAAATACTTGTCCTGGCACTCTGTCAAGCGAAGAGTTTCCGATTACATTTGAACAGGGAATACAAAAACACACAAAAAAGAAAAGAACAAAAAATGTGTCATCATATATCAAATTACCTTAAGCAAAACGTCTTTATGTTACATTTCATTCAAGG